>MU158723.1:58914-76377 GCA_015888305.1 Antheraea pernyi
GTACCACGGGGCACCGGTCACTTTACGTAAAACGCGGTTTTGAAGAACCTGCAACTTATGAAAATTATCTTTCGACATATGCGCAAAAACGGGACTGCTATATGTCATCACGGGACGGATACACGTTTTATACAAAGTAAGCTTGTGTCTGAGGGACATCTTACTCCTATGACAAAACAACGGATGGAGGCGACCCAAGACCATAGCGGCTTTGTTTTGCACTCTATCTATATGTGACTCGAAATTTAAATGTTTAGCTAATGTGGCGAGCCAAACCATTCATGCTGAAACTAGTAATAGCTTCAGCGTGGCTTTACTACCTACAATATTTAGAAAATAATAAGAACTATTAAATACTTTATAGTGAACTCTTTCATTGATACAAGGTTAAAATAAAAAATAAACATCCTTTAACTAATATATATCTTATATTTCACATCATAGAATTCCAATTACCGCAGTGACTATGCCTCTCCAAACATCATCAACAATATTACGTATTTCAGATTCAGGTATAACAACGCCGTCGCCTCTTTGCGCTATATCTAAATTGTATGCGTACAGCACGCCACTATCTTTCACATAATCTGCACTAGTACCTGACGCTCGGTCACCAAGTACAACAGAACTTACGCCGATAGTATAATTATCATTCATAGAATTAGCCATATCTAAAGCTAATAGATGGTGTTGCCTGAACATTCCGCTGGCAGCTCTTTCATACTGCCACGGGTAGGATATGATACCACCATTATTCTGCAATGATATATAAAGTCTCGTCCTCGAGCCATACATATCAATGATTCTCCGCATAAACTGAGTTTCAGGTTCAGAGAACGCTTCTATTCCGCCATAAAGATAGCTGCATGGGCTCGAGCTGGAGTCAAAACGCATCCAGTCCATATCGAAGTTTCGGTTGATGTTCACACCAGGGCAAATGAAGCCGAGATTACTCCTAAGGCTTCTAGACTTCGACCAGAGACGAAGCTGTGTAGATAAGAACGAAAATATATTAGAATAATTGTTATGCTACTAGGAAAATATTATAGTGATGATAACTAATATAATTTGGTTTTTATGCACTTAGGACTACTAAGACTTTGTAAGTCCTGTCCTATCTTATCTTAGAATTAAACTAATGTAATTTAAAAGTATAGCTTTTTTAAATTTTCTAAATCTCTTTTCATTCATTTCGTCATTTGTTCATTTCATCGGAATCATTTGGATAATAGAACTGATGGAATCTCGTAAGGTAAATTAATTTATTTCGAAATGCTTTAATTTTAAATCCGATCTTAATACACCAGTATAATTTATTTACGATAATCACTCCATTCACAAGCTTTTTGAAAAGGACCATGAGATCATAGTGGCAATTAAAGTCAATTTCATTAAAAATAAATACTTAATTTTTTTTACATTAGATTCCTCCATTGCTTGACATCGCTACGCGAGCTTTACCTAACAATTAATCTCAAACTGCCAGAGCTTACGGCTGCTAATAGAAAGACATACAGATAACATAAAGTAAACTCACATTAGTATGCGTATACTCGTATCCATCTGGATTAACAACAGGTATAATAACCCACTCAGTGTCAATTAGATATCTCCGGTCTTCACTCAAAAGTCTTTCAACAACGTTGATTGCTGATGGAACAGTTATCCAGTCTCTAGGGTTAATAGCTGCTTCGATAACAAATACCGGTTTGTTAATGTTAGTATTATTATCAGCAATTCTTAGAAAAACTAAAGGTCTGTTTTCATCGGTAACGCCAAGTTCTGTTAATTCTACTATAGTCGTGGGGTCGTCCGAAGAATTCTCTACTATTCCTCGTAAATGGTTCAGTATCTGAAAACAATTATTTAATAAGTCATGATAATGAAATGAAAAATAAATATATAACTGCTAGAGACCTATCAAATATTTTTATATTACGAGATACATCTTTGTTAAAACCTTGCCTCAGCCGAACTATTTTTCTTGAATTACTTTGACCTTTCGTGTTGAACCTTGTTGGTCATTAAATAAAACTATAACGAGAAAGTTTGCAGTGATAGGTAGATAATAATAATTTTAGTTATACTAGTGATAGTTCCGAGAAGAAACAGTTTCAAAAATCATTATGTTGTAATGTAGTAGTAATTTATATGAAGTACCTACATTATTACACCTTTGCAATAATTGGCAAGGTATGAGTGCAAAGTAATGAATTTAAAATAATCATTACTCTTTAATTTGCTTCTTTCTTTAATTACCTTCTTCTAAAAATGTAATCAGTACTGATTTTACCGACACTAAAGTTTTACTTGCTATTATTGTTAAAGCGATACCATTACCGTCTTTTAATAATAAATTACTTTAGTTTCTGTGACAATTCATCGACATTGTCTGGAAAGTTTTGTTTCCAGACAAGTTGAGACAGACCAATTCTCGTATCAGTCTCGCTTTGATGTGGCAAAGAGCTCTGTTTAATTTGATGTAAACTCGTAATTTTCATGATAGAAAAGATATCGCTTCGCATTTTGAATGTTGATTTTCTCCTTGATTTAATTTAGAAATAAAAGTAAAAACGAACAGATATGAAAATGAGTTAAATTAAAACAAAATACAGTTGACAAGATGAATAATAGTTAATAGAAATTAACGTAATCTAAAACTACAAAATAAAGAGTTACTGCTAACGATTCAACAATCTCAAAGGAAATATTGACTACTGATTCTTAGGTGCTGGTAAAAGATAATGAAGTGTTAAGCGTATTGATTGGTAACTCTTTATTATTTATTTAAAATCGAACTTAAAGGTTTAAAAACAATTAACTCTTAGGCGCCTAAATTTAAGTAGTTAGATCTGGAAAAATCTTAGATAGATTAGATATCTCTCTCTACACTGTTGTAAATATATAGCAAGAATAAGGTTTGTATATGTTGTATAGACATATACTATTCAGAATATAGATTTTAATTTTATTGTTAAAATATAACAGAGCTTACTCTACAAGATCCAACATATTAAAACCGTTTGGTACAAATACTTACATCATTATATCTATAGTAAGCTATGTAGTTAAAACTTCTACCAACATCGCTAGAGTCGTCTCTTTGCTCTGTCACCAAATTATGCCCATGATCATTTAAATATCTGAAAGATTGAGACACATATTTAGCTGTGGTAATCTTAATCGAAACTAACTAGTACAACTAGTACTCTGAAGGCCCCTTTAACAAGTCGAGGCTTTCCATGATGCTTTAATTGGGACTAAGCAATTGAAGAGTTTATTTCAACTATAGAAGTTATGTCGATTGTTGTATGGTTGCGGATGATGGACCACGAAAGAGACGGGTAAGAAAAGATTACATGTGGCAAAGATACAAATATTAAGATGGATGTGTGGTGTAACTATAATGGATAAGATTAAGAATGAGTATGTCAGAAGAAGTTCAAAAATAGCACCAACGATAGAGAAATTGAGAAGTAGTAGGTTACTATGGCACAAGCATGTTACGAGAAGAGATGAAAGTCATGTAACAAGAAAAGTTTTGAGTATGAAGGTGGACGGAGATCGGAGCAGAAGAAGACCTAAGAAAGGTATAGATGGATTGTGTGAAAAATGATATGTGTATAAAATCATCGGTGTATAAAATGTGTATAAAAAATTTATGAATACCGAGATGATATCTGACCGGTGAGAGTGGAAGAGAAAAACATGTTGTGCCGACCCTACTTATGTGGGATAAAAGTAAGATGAAGAAGGAGTTGTAGAACATGTCCAAGTTTTGACATCAAGAATACACATCATGCATTTTTGTAGGTGGTAGAGCCACGCTAAAGCTATTACTACTTTCAGCATGAATGGGTCGTCTGGGGTAGTACCACCCTCTCACAGAAAACCGACGTGAAGTAAGAGTGCTTGTATTGTTGCGTTTCGTTCGGTCAGTGAGAACGCCGGAGGCCCAGCTCCCCTCCCCCTCCCCTCTTCCCCACTCCTCCTTCTCCCAAACATAGTCTGGCAACGCACTTGCGACTCCTCTGGTATCGCGAGTGTCTATGGACGGTGGTGATTACTTAAGACCAGGTGACCCACCTGTTCGTTTGCCTCCTATGACATAAAAAAAAACCTCACATTTATTTCTATTGCACACATACTAGCAATAGAGGTATTTCAACTCAACAGTCATTAAGAGCTTATCTACTATAACTGACATAAAATGCAGTTACCACTTTAAATGGTCAGCACTTTTGTTTATTACTTCGTACAGTTTAAAAAAATTGGTTGTCTGTAAATAATTTTACGTGATAACGTCATAAGAAAACACTGATATGCGTCACAAGCTGAACGCTCAGCACGAACTAGGCAACAGCCCAAGCGGAGGTGTGTCGTGCACTCTTGAGCTAGTTGTTAAAATAAAATCGGCTGAGTGCCTTAAGCGCTCGCCTTAGTAGTCCAGTGAAGCTATTAAGGCCTTGATAGGTCAATAGCGTAGTCAGTTCGAGAATAAAAAACCGAAAGCTTAGGCCGATCGTGCCTCTCTATCGCTTGTTCCGCGCTCTCGCTTACACTGAGCGCTCAGGCGGAACGTGACAATGAGTCATGTATTTTCGTGGGTGCAGCCGGCGTTCATCAATTTATAAGACGTTTTCAAGTCAAAAAGTTATAGTTTTCTGTGTTCACTGATTTTTAGTGCCCGACTTACAGTCAAATTTGCAATATTGTTGCTTCCAGGTTTTAATCGTGATCTACGGAATATAAAGTGCGAGATAAACGAAAATTTGTAATTAAAGCGTACGAATATATAAATTTTCTTTGATAATCTTGTTCACTATAAAGAAGTACGCGTTACACGTCACAATATGCAGGTGTTCTCTGATAAGGGTATTATTTTAGTATCTGTTTAGGATTACGATAGTTATAAGTGTAGAGTCTAGGTTCAAAGTGCTATATCATAGAAAACAAAACACTTAAGTGACTGGAATCAAGCGTAGCTATAGAACAGGAGAAATTTCGAAATGTGTATTTATTGACTTAGCATATCAACAGCGACTATCGCAAAAACCTTATTGATCAGTGGCTAACTTTTCTTAAAATTTACTGTAGCCAAAAATAGGTAAATTGCAATTATTTTGTCGAACTAAATGAAAGAAAATATAACACAAAAGAATGGGACTTACCCGTAAACATCGGGTATAAATATATCCTTCTCCACGCCCAACTCCTGAAGGCGTTCTTCAAACCAATCGAAATGAGAAGGAGGCACCATCGCTCGCCCAACGATTCCATGTTCAAAACTTGGCTTCCTCCAATAGTCTACAAGATCGCTCTTCAATATGTGAAATTTTTCTTGTTGCGCTCCAGTATTGAATTTTATATTGTACACTCTATGTCTGTGAAAGAAATCAATTTAATTAGAGATTAGACTACATAACATTATAATGGGAGACAGATTTGTAATGGTATCCCAAACAGTGGAAATTTAGTTATAATACTTAATAATTAATTTTAATTCTCTATACTGATATTATAAAGCAGAAGAGTTTGTTTGCTTGAACGCGCTGATCTCAGGAAGTACTTGTCCGATTTGAAAATTTATTTCTGTGTTAGATAGCTCATTTATCGAGGAAAGCTATAGGCTATATATTATCACGCTAATAATAATAGAAGCGGAGCAACAATGAAAAAATTTTCGTGTGTTTTTATCCTTTTGACAGCTTCCCCTGCGTGTTAGCGTTAGCCCAATGTAACTATTCCACGCGGACGCAGTCGCGGGCAGAAGCTAGTCAATAATAAAGACTTGCTTCTACGAGTAAAGAGACGTTCATAAATTACGCGAGGAATATTTGAGGATTTTTTGATCCACTATCTCGCCGTGTACAGATGTCGCGAGATTTACCTCAAATCTGTCCTGAAATCTTTCAAAATATGTATTTTCACTGTATATGCGTTGAATTTATACAAAACGAAACATTTGCTTTATTATTTTTTATAAAAACTAGCAAATACTAATATTTGAGATTGTTTAGATCGTTATCCAAAACTACGGCGTGTGAGTTATATTTAAATGAGAACTACTAAAAGAAATTTGAAGAATCGTGTCGATTTTGGCATGCCTTTGTGTAGAAGCACGTTTTCCTTTGAATTCATCTCATTTTCTGATGTTTTTACACTATGTTTGCCCAAAAAAATTACGCGATATTTTCCAAAACCCTCTCTCGCCCGACGTGAGATTAGTGAGGTTTGGCTTGACCCCTCTCCCTCCTGGTTTCCTAAAGTAATTATTGGACGCTCCCTATAACGAAATCCTCAAAACACATTCAGAGCGTTGCTTCTTTTCGTATCTTTCTATACAGAACATTACCCTTTGTATCGCTTGCTTTTTTTGTAATAGTTTACGTTCCTTTGTGTTTCTTTGATTAGAAAATACTAGGACTAGAAAAAAATAGTTTTAAATGTTTAACTAATTTAATTTTTCTTTCTTTTAATGATATTAAACACTTTTTTTATTCTGTACATGTTGTATTGACATTTAATAATACCACAGAGCATGAATTCTGAGATGCCAGAAATACAAAGCTCTACAAAGCAAATGTAAAGCTCTAAAACAGGGAGACCATAATTTTGTTAGATCATTAAAATTATAACAAGACATTTATAATGTTATTACCTACTCTGCAATAGCAATAATAAACAGAAAGGTTGGTTGCCAAAAAAAAAATCATAACTACATGTACAATTCATTCGTCTATACAAAATTCTCAATTTTATTCAGCCGGTCATTTCCTCTGAATATTATTTCTTTATTTCTGAATATTAATTCTCCATAATGAATTCCTGAATTCCTAAAAACTCCCAGAATTTAGAGGAAAACTACTACTAATCTGGTAGCATTGTTGTCGCTTAACCTCACGATTTAAACAAATCAAACAACTCACCCCATATATTCCTCATTTTTACCAATAACCAGAGTTATTAACAACGAAATAGCATAAAATAAATAAAACATATTTAACGTTGTAATGACCGCTGGAATGTGATAGTGTTAATGATAATATAATCGAAAAAAAAACCTTTATCATATCTTATCATTGCAAATGAGAAAATTAATCTGATTATTAATTATATGTTATGAAATCACAAGAACGTTTGAATGAAAATGTAATTTTTATACCTACTCTTGATCTGGACCTTTTAGCTTTAGTATCCCGGTACGTTGCTTTCTGAGTAAACAGTGGTTTGGGACATTTTGTGGTAATATTTTTTGCATTTTTTTTTGTTTTCTATTATAGGAGGCAAACGAACAGACGGGTCACCCGATGGTAAGTCATTATCGCCGTCCATAGACACTAGCAACACCATTTTTTTTTAACATGGGGATATCCCTTATGAATACGCCACCCTACCGGGGGAGAGGGTGGGTTATGTCCGAGTCGCACGGACTAAAACCCCACGGTGTACGTCTGCCGCTACTAGCAACAACAGGGGAGTCACAAGTGCGTTGCCGGCCTTTTATAGAATTAAACAGTTATTTATTATAAAATAATTTAGTAAATTATTTTAAACAAGGAGTATTGATAATCATTTGTTACTCGATGCAGTGTTTCTTCTTTTAGAGAATCTGCACTATTTTAGAATGAAATAAGCAATTTATAGTATAACTTAAAACAGTATTCGCTTTTTCGGGAATTTGCGTCAATTCAGAGTACAATAATAAAAGACTGGGCGCTTATAAATAAATCTAATAGCTGCGCTCCAGATAATAAGGTATGATTTTTTTTTATATATCAATAGGAAGCAAGCGAACCGGTGGGTCACCTGATGTTAAGTGATCACCACCGTCCATAGACACTAGCAACATCAGGGGAGTCGCAAGTGCGTTGTCAGCCTGTGCATGAGGGAGGGGGTAGGGGTATAGGGAATGGGGGATGGGAAAGGGAGAAGGGAGTCGGGCCTCCGGCGCTCTCACTGACCGAGCGAACCGCAACAATGCAAGCACTGTTACTTCACGTCGGTTTTCTGTGAGAGAGTGGTACTACCCCGAGCGAGCCGACCCATTCATGCTGAAACTAGTAATAGCTACAGCGTGGCTCCACCACCTGTTTTCGGCCTCTATCGTATACGTAGCATTCAGACGTTTTTGCAAGAAAACTATATGGTTGTCATTACGATAAAAATAATAAAAATTCTTTGATGTGATTTTAGAATTGAATAATAAAGACAACGCTACAAATAACACTTTTCACACGTATTCTTACATAAATATTTTGAGCTATCAAATCACATTCCACACTTTGAAAAAGATTTGAAATAACTTGTAAGTTCTATCAGGAGAAAGTAATTAAAGATACTAAATACAATATGGTCCAGAGCCACCGCTGCTTCAAATGAGGTACTGAGTTATAGGTTACGGCACGCTTGTTATTTGGGATCCTGTTACTTTATTTATTTACTAGCTGACCCGTGCGACTTCGTCTGCACCAAATCGGTTATTACCGGTTTCGATTGTACTTTTAAACGCGAAAAATCTAAATACATCTCAAAACCCGATTGCAGCGATACCTACTGTTTCAAATTGTGAATCCCAACTATCCAGGGACTCACTCAAACATATACTCAGTTGGTATGTGAGAAATATTTTAAAATATGCTTAGAACCCGTTCGCAGCATCACCTACCAGGTCCAATTAAGATAACAAATAACCTACATATATTGCCGATAAATGTCTTCCCAGTACGTTGTCCCAGTAACTTCTGTCCCAATAAGCCTACAACCCGTTCGTAACATCATCTACCGGGTTCAGTTAAAATAAAAACTAACCTACGTATATTGGCAGTAATGTAAAAAAAGCTTGAGAGGTCCATGGACCTCCAGTTGGAACGTAGTTCCTTTCCCTTTTTTGTAGGCGTTTACTATACGCTCAGTATAGTTTACATTATAAAATATCAAGTTGATAGAGTTAAATTGTAATTTAAACGTTAAAATATATTCATAAAATAAATAATGATAAATTAAACACTGAATGACATCATAACTATTTTCAACTTGTATTAAAACTTTTTCACACTACATTGTATTAAAGAAAAACATAAATATTAAAAAGATATGAGCAACATGTGTCATCTGTCACTTGCCTGTGACTATTTGTCTAAGAGCTAGGCAACGGTTTCGACAGCGAATTGGCTGCCGGTAAACCTTTACAGGCAAAAATATTGAACTTTATATAATTTTAGAATGTTTTGTTTTTCACTAACTTTTAAACGCTACTAAAACGTGAATTTATTATTGCCAGACATTTTTGATATTAACAATAATGTGCCCGATGCAATTTTTTGTAAATAAAGAAGTATGTTCAAACCATGTTAAGATATCTGTAATTTTATTGAAGTTATATTTCTTTTGGCGCGTTAGGGAAAAATGATGAGAGTAAATTTTTACGATGAACGCGCACACCGTAACAAAAAAATGATGAGAGTAAATTTTTACGTTGCGCGCACACACCGTCACGAAAAACCGACACCCTGAAGTTAGCTATAGTCAACATTTTGTTTCTTTGTATTTGTTGTTTGTATTTCTTTATATTAAAACTTTCATTGTATTAAATACCTTTTTTTTATTGTTAGTGTCGTTTTTTCTACAAACGTAGAATAAGGCGCAAGATAAAATTTTTGAAAAGATTTTTACTTGTTACGCCAAAGAAGTATAACTTCTAATGCGTGTACATAAGTACACACACACACTTTTTTTTAATATTATTTTATTTCAACATAAAAAAGGGTAAATTAAAAATATAATGTATTTTTTTATGTCATAGGAGGCAAACGGACAGGTGGGTCACCTGGTGTTAAGTAATAACTACCGTCCATAGACACTTGCAACACCAGGAGAGTCGTAAGTGCCTTGCCAACCTGTGTTGGAGGGGGAGGAAGCGGAAGGGGAGAGGAGGAAGGGGAAGAGAGGTGGGCCTCTCCGGTGCTCTCACTAATCGAACGAAACGCACTAATGCAAGCATTGTTACTTCCCGTCGGCTTTTTGTTAGAGGGTGGTACTACCCCGGGCGAGCCGACCCATTCATCCTGAAACCAGTAATAGCTTCAGCGTGGCTCTACCCCCTACCAAAACCTATGTATAGAATAACTTAGTTATAACTCTAGCTTAGCGCAACACTGGCTGTATAATAAAGATAGCCATAATTGTGGAAGAGCCTGGTTAACAAAATGAAATATGTTCTTTGCAAGGGAAAAAATAAAATGGTTTGAAATGAATTATTTTGTTTATAAAGAATATCACCAGGCACATTATTGTCAATAACAAAATTGTCTGGCAGTGAAAAATTCATGTTTTTAATAACGTATAAACGTTAAACTTATAAAAGTTACTGACAAAAAATGTTCCTTAAATTATTTATAAATCAAAATGTTGATCTGTAAAGGTGTAATTCGCATTAAAAAATACAACGTTAACCGGCTACCAGGTATCCTGAATCGTGTTTGGAAGGGCATAATATATCTTCATATTAAAGAACCAACTTTTCTCAAATTCTCGTTCTTCCAACGTTGCTGGCTCTTATACTAAGGTGTCGCAAAAAAGTCTAGTTACATTAACTAATTTCTTTTCTTTCGTTATCCTGGAGAACCCCTTGCGTTTTATGGGTCAAAAAGTATCCTAAATGTAACCTTGTAATGTACAGATTTGGCTTTGTTACAGTTTTATTATAGTATAGATAAATAAATAAATCTTGTCACCTTTGTTTAGCAAACATTTTTTTATACAATGAAATAAATGTAACAACATAAGTGACAGTTTCGTCTACATAAATGTTTCATACGTGGTCGATAATTACGTACAGAAATGTCATGTAGGCGTAGCTCAGTTGTAACGTACGGGGCTTTATATGTTTCGACGGAGCCGACGGTTCGAATCACGGTGGTCGGTTTTTTTCGGTTTTTTTTTGAAGTAGCATATGGTAATATAGCTTATTTTTTTAGCTAATCTGTCTGCTATATATAGCACAAAGAAAATTTACCAAAATTCGTCAAAAATATCATGAACTACATTTTTTTTACTTTCGTCCGTTATCCTGGAGAATCCCTTGTGTTTTATGAGATAAAAAGTATCCTAGATGTAACCTTGTAATATTGGTTATTACTGTGCCAAATTTCGTCTAAATTGGTTCAGTACTTTCAGAGTAATACGTGTTTAAAGGTACAGACAAACAGGCAGATCCTGGAGAATCCCTTGCGTTTTATGAGAAAAAAAATATCCTAAATGTAATCTCGTAACATTAGTTATCACTGTGCCAAGTTTCGTCAGAATCTGTTCAGTACTTTCAGAGTGATGCGCGTTCACAGGGACAGACAGACAGACAGACAGACAGACAGACAGACAAAAATTTTAAAAGGGTTATTTTTGGCTTCTATATTGATAACAAAGCCTACCCCCATCAAAATTTTCAAAAAATATTTAATGTACAGATTTGACCCTGCTACAGTTTTATTATAATATAGATATGCAAGCCCACCTCCAAGATTTCTTTTTATCTCTTATACCGTGTTTTTACTCCTTTTTATTTTTGCCGCATTCATATAATGAAATCTATTTACATGCTCCCACTAGGCATTTCATTTGGTAACTCTAAATTATAAAGTATATACCGGAGCGTAGACATGTATTACCGCTTCAGCTCTATTTTTTTTTTCTTATTTGATTATCTGGAAAAATGTAGCACCTATCTTTTTAGTCCAAAAGAATCATATTTTATAGATATGCGACTTCGATTAAAATGTATTGACAAAATGATAAGTGATAATTTGATTTAAACGTAATACGTAGTATATAGCTAGCGCAAATATATCTACACCTTTTCTATATATTATCATATATTTTTTTCTGCTATAAAATAACTAAATTTTATTACCTTACGATTTGTTCTATTTAAAGAGTTTGTCCATAACGGGTTATTCGGTTTCCTTACTCCCGATATCGTAAAAATAAAGCAAGCAAGACTTTAAGATTGCAAATTGAAATTACTTGCTAGATAGAATATAAGTTGTAATATATATTTCTGTATCAATTTACTCATTGCAAGGTTCGTAGATTCAATAAAACTAATAAGTTTTCGAAGTAATTAATAGTGTTAAATTTAATAATAAAGCACCAAAGTAAGTTTAAGCACCACGTCGAACAGGTTTAATGTAAAGAGGTTATTAAAGAATCGATCAGTACATGAACCTACAACGTCATGCATCATTGCAACGTCCACTAATCTACCAGTGTGTCATTGGCCCAAGTATATTTATAATTTTTCATGGTAATAAGGCTTTTTTTAAGTCCGCCTGATTAATTACGACTCTCAAGTTGAAAATCTGTCACCCAGCACCTGTTGATGTATTTCAGCAGTTGCACTCGAGATATAGTCCACATAAGTTTAGCGTGTTTACCATCTTAGACCATATCGTTATTTAACAACAGATGAAATTGTGATCAAACGATAAAACCTATTAAAAAATACAAGAAAACCAATAACCAACTCTACCACTGGATTGTTTTTCTTGCAATGAGCTTGCAGTGTTTACAAGTGCCTTCTCGAGATCTAAATTGAATAAAGTCTTTTTGCTTCTTTATATAACCACGATACTGTTTGATGTTGATACTAACATGATAGCTAATAGAGAAGAGTGGAAGAAGAACATATCTTACTTAGCTTTAAAAATGTATAGCAAAAAAGAAAAACATAAATAAATATGAAGCTTCTTCGGCTTATAGTTTTTATTAAAAAATCGCTTTATGGATAATTGAATCTATACTTACTTATCATCATCATGTAAAAAAATAATTTATCTAATCAAGTTCTCCTAAAAGTTTCATAATAAATATTTACTCGATTACATAGATAATTAAAAGCAAATGACGTTAATTAGAAACGTGAACTCACATAATTACAGTAGATAACATCAGTAATGACCAAACAAATGCTACCTATTACGATACAGAGTTATGTAAGGGCAAATAAAACAAAATTTAATACTATTATTTAAAGTCTTTATTTTCCTCCATTAATTTCGAAACGAAGGGAATATGACAATAGAAATGACAGTATATACAATTTAGACCTGTCTGAAGTTTAAACTCTTTCATGGCCAAATCAAATACAGTAGCAACTGCCAGAAATCACTATAGACATGTAAAGATATTTTATAAATTCTAAGGAAGTAGGGTTATGGGGTAATTTATAATCTTAATCCAGCTTTATGTTTCGCTCTGAAATTATTACGCACATATCTAGCGCCGACTTTTATACCCTCCCAAGTTTCGAAACCTGCCTGCTCGATAAAACTTGGATCAACGAGAAATCCTAGCGCTCCGAGACCAAATCTGAAGCCTGGAAGTTCAAAAGTGTACGAAAAAGGTACACCGGCAATTTTCCCATAATCCCCAGCGCTACCTGATGCTTCATACAAAACAAGAGCGACGTTGCCAACTATATACTCAGAATTCCAACTTGTCTTGACTGCATCAATGGCTTGGGCCATTTGGACGCCGACGAGATGAAGGAAAAGTCCATTAGGGGGAAGTACTCCAGTCCCGTAACCATATAAAATCATGCTTCCAAAGCTGTGAATGTCGATAAAAAGTTCCATTCGATCCCTGTATTGCAAAAAAATATCTCTAATGATAGCAGTTTCGGGTTCAGAGAATGGGCCGCTGCCGTGGAAGGTCTCCATGCAGACAGTGTTGCTGGAAGCAGTGGACCAATTGACATCGAAATTACGATTAAGATCCACTCCTACGCAGATGTCACCGACCATGTAGCCATTCGCACGGTTCTTTCTCCAGAAGCGATTCTAAAAATAAAAATCGGTTATTATATATTTTTAACAATGCTTTCCTTTCTCCAGATTATAATTTGAATCCGTTGATTTGTTTGTATATAATTTTTTTTAATCATTATTAAATGAAAAGAAGATACTACTTCACGTACTCTCAGAAATAATTAGATAATGAAATCTGTACATGTAAAATGACATTATAAATTATTTTATAGACTAGATTTCGATTTTAGATTTAATTTTTTATTTCGTTGAAACTGTAATGTCATCTAAAATAACAAAATAATACTTACTTCGAGATGACTATGTACATAGCCATCAGGATTTGCAATTGGAAGAATAATCCAGTCAATATCTTCAAGTAGGTCTCCCTCAGTCACGTCAATTACCAATTTATGAATAGCGTATAGAGAAGCTGGCAATGTTATCCACTCACGAGCATGGAGTAGAGATTCTAGGAACACAATAGGTTTACTGGTATCCTGCAAAAAAATAATTAAGATAGCAAATTAATCCAACAATACTTTTGAACTGCTTTTGAAATATCCAGCAAGAACACCAATGGCAAAATTACATCAAATGATCATCTTACTTAATTATAGGTTATTGCTACCAGTAGTTATATTAAATTCTATTATCATTAAGCGGATCATTTTGTAATACCTGTTTATAACACGAAAGAAGTTCAAGATAAAAAAGTAAAACTGCTACATGCTTAAACGACCTTTGGCTTTAACCTTGTTTCGAACTTGCAGTAAACAAAGTAAGAAATTATATCCACTGTCTCCAAGACCGAATAAATTAAAATAAATGCAATTGAATATTTTTGAAATTTCTTTAAGACATTTATGTACTATGCAATTTTATCTTTATTTAGTTGGCTTATCGCCAACTTACTCTAAGCTTTCCATTAATCACGCTTTTAGCTAGTTAAATAACTGGTATTATTTTCTACAAATCTTCTACAGAATTTTCATCATTTAATTTGAGCGCGGCTAAATTACTTGAACTTAATTCTTTCTTCTAACGTAGTCTCGTCAATTTGTATAGAGTATATTATGTTATCACATTTTGTTAATAATACTAAATGAACAAAATATTTGGACAAAAGCTGCTATTTTTCTAATTTTCTAAAAAGGTAACTACTATGCCTATACTATGCATTTGAAGCCTAATGGCACTGGCAAATTTAATTAAAATGAAGTTGTTTTTTTATTAATTTTAATTATATATTTCGCTGCAATTAGGTTCCAGAAAGTGATAGCACGAAATAAAACTCACTTGAAAATTCGTGGTGGATATCTTCAAGTACTTAATATCTCTTCCTTCAAAACTTTTCCCAGCGTTAACTAACGTTACTGTTCGAGGGTACGCTTCAGCTAACATTTCTAAATATGTATCCACCTGAAAAAGATATAATAAACATCAAATACGTTATTACACTTCAAAAAGACATATGACCACAACCACGACTTGTTAATGGGCAAGTATTTGAATCCGTTAATTCACAAAATATAATCACAGAACAGGAAAACCCTGAAGTTAGACAGTCCTTAGTTTCAATGCATGATGTAATAAAAAACTTTCCCATGTCGTAACAAGTAATTAATGACTTATAATAAACAATGATGCTACCACATAATGTAACAAAATTTAAAACACACCTGATGATAAGTATAAATCCTATCGAAAGGCAACCCAGTCGTTTTGGATGCATTAAAACTTTTCCTTGATGCATCCTCCAGCAGTTTATCTTCTAAATCTAATAACCTGCAAACAATTGTAATTTTTAGTCGTAGTCTACTTAATGATAGAAGACAAAACTTAATGTGCATTAAGAGGCTTGTATTTATTGGAAATATTAAGTAGAAAATTGATTCTGGCTGAAGATTTTAGTAAAATATGGCTACAATAGAAGTCCAACAATGTCTTCTATTAAGAAGACAAGTACTTAAATCATCGCTGTGCTTCATAATCAAATTTAACTATTACACATATTTAGTTACTTTAATTGTAGGTTTTGTTTCTTTTGTAACTTTAAATGTAACTACGAAACTACAAGATGCATTTGGTTAACATTCAAAGCAATTAAATTACTTTAGTGTATGAAGTAAAAAAGCCAGTAATATCATTAAAATTTCTGACCACTAGAATAACAGAAAACTATTTACTTAGTCACAATTTACATTTCCAATTATTTTTGATAAAAAAACAACATTTCTAAGAGAATACTAAATAAGGACTTCGAAAACTACAAAAGCATTATTAATGATATTAAAGTAGATTCGCATCAGAACGGTCAACAAAGGTACTCACTCCTTTACATTCTCCGATTGTATTTTAAACTCTATCCCTTCGTTGTTCAGTATATTTTGGAACGATTCCTTTTTCCCCTTTGATACCATAACCAATCCAGGTCTGCCCGGCACAGCATGGGACCACACGTCCAGTCCCCATTCATGTTCGAGGTTATTAATGAACTTGGTCTCGTCAACATGTTTTACCTTAATTTCATACAAGGAGTATCTGGAAATAATGTGAATTTAGAGTTTTATTTATTTTATTTTATTATTGACAACGACTCTTTTAGATTATTACTACGATTGTCGAGTATGTAATAATATTACAAGCGTCTTGTGATCATTTTAACGTTCTAACAAGGGGGCCACTCTTGCTAGCACTTTCCAGGTAATTATTTGGGCATCAGAATTCATGCTCCGTAGTATTATTTCCCATCCACGTCACTTGAGCACAATAACCGAACTATATTACGTAAAATACCCGCAATATTACAAATTATAGAGTCCAATAACACAAGATTATGAATAAAGTACAAAATCCACTACATGACAGACTAAGATCCCGCTAATTTTTAAATTAACGTTAATAATTTTTAATTTAAATTTAGAGTTAGTATCAGCAGTATAAGAAAAGAAGAAAAAAAATTGGAGTCCATCCGCGCGGAAGAAGTGAAACTTCGTAATGTAGAAATGAAAATAGGAAGGGGTAGAAATTGATTTTTAGTAAAATCATATTGTTTCTTTAAGGCAAACTTTATTAACATTGCTTACAATTCACAATTGATCGCATCTTTTAATTATCATTTTCAAGTGGAGAAATATCCAAATCTATAACATTTACAATGGAATTATGATAACTAAAGTAAGGTACGAAATGTTTGATTATTTTTCTCGCTCGTTCTCTTTCTATTCCCCCTCCCCAGGAGCGTTGAACGTTTAACGCAACAGTGCTTTCATACCCCCTTCATGGTAGCGTTAACCTTTTTTTTTTATTGCAGCACGGCAAAATGACTGCACTGTGCTTGATGGTAAGCACAGTACAATCCAAAAACAACGGCGGCCACCGAGTGACCACTATCCGTCGCCGGTCGCCGCCGTCATGCCGGCCTGCGAAAAGCTGGATATGCACAGGCTGATTCCGAAACGCGACCCGCAGAAGCGAATCACTATGACGGGTTTTGTTGCCATATACATGCTGGTTGCGACCCAGTCAGGCTATAAAACCCTTTTTTTTTTTTTTAACGTGGGGAAATCCCTTATGGATACGCCACCCTCCCGGGGGAGAGGGTGGGTTATGTCCGAGTCGCACGGACTAAAACCCCACGGTGTACCGACAGACCGTT
>MU158723.1:77667-131819 GCA_015888305.1 Antheraea pernyi
CGACCCGCAGAAGCGAATCACTATGACGGGTTATTCGCCATATACATGGTGGTTGCGACCCAGTCAGGTTATAAAACCTTTTTTTTTTTTTAACGTGGGGAAATCCCTTATGGATACGCCACCCTCCCGGGGGAGAGGGTGGGTTATGTCCGAGTCGCACGGACTAAAACCCCACGGTGTACCGACAGACCGTTAAGGCGTTAGCGATGTCGAGTGACACCGCCAAGACCCTCTCCCCCTGGGAGGTCGCCTCTAAAGACAGCGACTTCAGGAGGCACAGGGCGTCCACAGTGGAACGCCCTGTCCGGAAGCCATACTGCGCGTCCGCCAGATTCGGCCCAACTTCCTCTAGGTGCTGGACGACCCGGGAGGAGATAACCCTCTCCAACACCTTCCCGGCGTCGTCCAGTAGGACGAGGGGCCGATACGCGGACGCGCAATCCAGAGGGCGGATCCGCCTTTTCTATGAGGCCAAGCCGCCCAAGCTTCCAAGGCTTCGGGAATTGTCCAACCGTAAGACACCGGTCGAACAGCTCCCGAAGCCATCCCCCTAGGTGGCCCAAGGCAAGGCCGAGCACTCGACCCGGGACCCCATCAGGGCCGGGCGCTCTTCGCCGGTTGAGGAGGCGTTCCACGGCCATCCCCATCTCCTCCTCCGCCTACCACCCTGCTTTCGCCATTGCCTCGTTCGTTATTCAGCTGGGTGCACCACGTGCAGGTGAGGTTGGCTTGGATGTCTCAAGTCTTAGGTGTTATTCGACACCCGTTACACCCCAACGTTTAACGCAACCTTGTAGGAAGTCGCATTAGAAGTTTCACTATAAAAAAAAGAGGTTAATACCTACAGGACCTACTATTTTCCAATCCACAGAACTATAAGTATTTGCCTCTTGATTACTTAACATTTGTATAATAATTATTAGTTATATTAGAGGATAAAATCTGCCAATATAAATAATGTTGTTGGTACCTTATGTTATTTTTTGTATTTGCATGACACCCTAGTATTTCCTATTATTTTTCCACTTTGTATTACTCTTTCATCCAGAGCTCTTTTCGTCTTTCTTTTATAGTATATTCGTGTTAAATGACGATGTAGGCGAAAAGAGTAAATGCGCTAAGTCTAGAACGATTGGCTCTCAAGAATAGCCAGAACACACCTATAGTGCTTGGCGACAAATTTTCAACTTGAGGATACCATCATTTCACTGACATTTCAAAACCAATCTGCCACAATTATGACTCAAAAACGGTTTATCGCGAACAGACAGGCAGAAAGACGTGGTAAAGGACTTTGTTTTATAATCTTCTATACATATAATAAAAATAAAGTGTATGTATGTAATATCAAAATAAAAAAATGTCACTGATTAGGTATGAAAGTATACATGCTTCTGATAACAAAAAAGCAATTTTTAAATTTTTTTTCGTCGTCTGTCTGTCGGTTTGATCAGGGTAATCTTCGAAACGGCTGAACCGATTTTAACGGGAATTTCACTGGCGGATAGAAAAAATTACAGCGCGTTACTTAGGCTACTTTAAATTAGACTATCTGTTAACCGCGGCTTCGTCTGCCATGCTTATTTTCAAGACAGTTGGACCGATTTCCAAGGCACTTTCACTGTCAGATAGCTGACCTTATAAAAAGTAATTTAAATAATTTTAGTTTATACTAGCTGTTAACCGTGGCTTCGCCCGCTGTGCTATCACCAAAACGGTTACATCGATTTTCACGGGACTTTCACTGGTAGATAGAGAATCTAATAAAAAGTAATTGTGTTTATTCTATTTTAGACTAGCTGTTACCCGCGATTTTGTCTGCATGAAATTTAGCAAGATTTCAACTCATTCTTTATTTTTAATGAGAGAAATAATTATCGGCTTATTGTTTACAATTCGACATTATAATTATTAATAACATTAATGATATAGAGGTCTTCCTAATAAGATCTTAGATTATAAACGTATTACGTAAAGAGTTCGATAATACAATTTCGTGCGAAATAAACAAGCGTTTATTTGTTGTATAGTCCCAAAATCTTAATTGTAATGCAATGTATATTAAATGTAAATCGTTATAATAATATTTTTAGTTGTTGTTTCAATAGTTCCTTATACAGTGTAAGTGAGCACTGAGGTAGTTATATGGTTGGTTATGGTTCCATATGTGTTGCTGATGACAAACCTCATTTGGTACGCTCTTTGTATTTATATATCTAATGTACACGTTACATGTTACTTTTAGTGGCGTGCGCGTCGTACTTACAATTGTCTTTCTGTAATTGTACATAGTCTCACAATTCTATAATTCTTTAATACGATTTTTAAAAAACACGTGCGAAGCTGCGGGTACAGCTAGAGTATGTAATAGTAATGATGTTTAATTCCGTTGTATAAGCAATACGACTGTCACTTGGTACATTAGTAAGTTCAGTAAGTTTATATGAGAAATGAGTGTTTAGTCATTCATATCACAATATTTCTCATTTATAATATTAACTAGCTGATTCCAGCGACTTCGTCTGCGTCGTATATGGTCTCAATTATTTTATGTCTCAAAGGGATTAGACAGCGTTTTCGATGAAATCTCCCAGGTGGCCTGACTTTTTTGACACTGCCAACAATTATTGTTATATTTTAATGATTTTACAAAAAATCTTAACAAATGACATACATAAACTTGACTCATGAATCACTCTATCTATTAATGAAAATAGCATGAAAATCCACTAAGTACTTTTTGAGTTTGTTGTTGTTGACATACGCGGCGGAGGAATATGTTTTAAATATAGTGATAGGGTATGTTATGCTAAGGCAATTAACGCGTTATTTACATAAATCTTAATATAATTACTAATTTTCAGAAATCTTCAAATTCGTAGAATTAACGTCTCAAAATGGTAGGTGGTAGAGCCACGCTGAAGCTATTACTGGTTTCAGCATGAATGACTCGGCTCGCCCGGGGTTCTACCACCCGACCCAGAGAAACATCCACGTGAAGTAACAGTGCTTGCATTGTTGCGTTTCGTTCGGTCAGTGAGAGCGCCGGATACCTACCTCCCCTCCCCCTCCCCCATTCCTCACTCCCTTCTCCCCAAACCACAGGATGGCAACACACTTGCCACTTCTCTGGTGTTGCAAGTGTCTATGGACGGTGGTGATTACATAACATCAGGTGACCCACCCGCTCGTTTGCCTCCTATAGTATAAAAAAATTAAAATCTCACCCATCATAAAACTCGTGTCTCGCAGCAACGTAACTCAAAAGTACAGACAACCAGATCAGTCGGAACATGTCTGCATTCAAATGAACTTTCATTGATAATATTATATTATATAGAATTTTTATATCTATGATTATAATCTAATTGATTGTGACTTTGCTTAGACATCTGATTAATTGTTTGTACTCTATGCACTTCAAGTCTTTGTTATATTTGCCCAAATATTTCTTATCATATATTGGTAGGTAACATACTAAGAGCATTAATAATGATAAATACATATTTTAGTGTGGAATTAAAATTATACAATGGATAATTATGCGGACAAATGATAGTGATGTCTGGAAATGTATGTACCCTGTTCACAGCCAATAAAATATATTCACAAAATCACAACATTGTAATCAATATGTAAAATATGATATCTAAATATGCGAAAAACGTATACTGTCCTGTGGTTACACTCGCTTTTAATTTATTGACACCACGGGTTGCGCTGCAGAGCCTGCTCGCACTTTGTTCGCGCATAACTTACCGTTTGACGTCATGGTAATTACTCAGCTCCTAAAGGTCGCAGCGTGATGACAGATAATTTCTAATCTTCCTTAGTGAACATACCATAAACTACAAAAAAAAGTTTTAAAGTCCGACTGGTAGTCCCAGAGCTTATCGGTTACTTCACGTCGGTTTTCTGTGAGAGGGTGATACTACCCCGGACGAACCGGCCCATTCATGCTGACACCAGTAATAGCTTCAACGTGGCTCTACCACCTACAAAAAGTTGCAGATAGCTAGCTGCTAGTGAACTATCTAAACATACAAAATTCCAATGTCGTGATAAACATCAAACGTCCATGATGAACGTCGAAACTATTCAACCGACCTTCATGAAAATCGGCATTTATGTATAATTTGGTCCAACTTGAGACATAGGATAATTTATATTACGATTAATATATTGAAATTACAAATTAAATTATTGTCAATACCGAGTATTGCTATTAATTGTAAGTTTCGTCAGTCTCGAACAAATGGCGCTTTAAGTTAGTTTGTTAACAGAAAATTGTAGAACCGACTGTTATAGATATACCATAGACGGCGCCACGGTTTAATTTTCATAATTTTAATTCAACGTGTGATAACTGAGCCTCAGCAACGTGTGGCCCCGTCAACTATTATATATATAACGTTCTTGAATAAAAAGCAAAGTTTTCATAAGTGGTTTTTGTTTTTTATTATTAACTAGCCTATGCCCGCGACTTCGCGTAGAATAGTGACTTTGGGCTAACGCTAACACGCATCGGAAGCTCTCAAGAGGAAAATAACCCCGATTTTGAAATATTATTCATTGGTGTTCCGCTCCTATTGGCCTTAGCGTGATGATATATAGCCTATAACCTTCCTCGATAAATGAGCTATATAACACTGAAAGAATCGGACCAGTAGTTCCTGAGATTACCCCCTACAACGTCACAAACTTTACCTCTTTATAATATTAGTATAGATAATTTTAATTACACTTTTTCTATTATTTAAACATACAAACAAAACGTGAATATATTTTTATTACAAATGTTATTCATTATCTGAATTAAGCGCCATATTTTTACTCGTTTATCGGATTCCAATCGATCTATCATAATTAATTGTGTTACGCGAGGTGCGTTCGCACTAGAATTTATCAGCAAATTATTATTACTACTGGATGTTTGTAATACCGTTGTACTTATTACCAGATTTATAGATATTTATAATAGAAAAACGTTTTAAAATCCACATATAATAATGTTAGATCCAACAATATATACAAATACGTTAGAGTATAAAAGAGTCTTGTTGGAGTTTTCTACTGAATAAGAAACGAGGGAGTGTCTTAGTTCGTCGCATTTGATTTCGGGATTACTCAAAGTATATAATTTTTTACCATTTACAGGCTAGGTATTTGAACGCTCTAACCTGATGACACATGACATGACATGACAACATGAAGAGGTATCCATGTTGTGTTATCTAACTGTTATATATGTAATTGTATATGTACCTATCTTATGTATGTACATATTTTCACAAGCATGTTTCATTAAATTCCTGATATAAACACTAACTAGTAAAAACGGGTACCATATCGGATTCTCGGTCTCCTCCTCGATAGCCGTTGGACGTTCGAGGGACACTTCCGGCAGCTGGCTCCCCGTTTAATGGGCACAGCGGGCGCGCGTGCCCGCTTACAGCCCAACCTGCGGGGCCCCAATTCCATCTGTAGGAAGTTGTACATAGGGATCGTGCGGTCAATGGCCCTGTATGGGGCCCCTGCGTAGGCGCACTGACGGCCACCAGCATCGCTCACCTGCGCAAATCGCATAGGGCGATGGCCGTCAGAGCCATACGCAGATACCGTATGATCTCCTACGAGGCGGCCTCCTTATTGGCCGGATCCCCACCCTGGACGCGAGAGCCCACGCGTCTCTTTACCATATACGAGTGGAGGTACCATATACGTGTGGAGGCGCTAGAGCGAGGACGACGACTGGCACCCCGGAAAATCGAGGCATTGAGGTCACAGCTCCACCAGGTCCTAGTGATCGACGACTTAAGCGGCCGAGTTCAGGCGTGGCAACTCTTGAAGCCGTTCGGCCAGTCATGGCCAAATGGCTCACCAGGCGGAGTGGCACCCTGAGCTTCCGGCTGACACAGGTGCTCTCGGGGCACGGTTGCTTCGGGAGCTACCTGTGTCGTATAGGTCGGGAGCCAGCGGCAGGGTGCCATCATTGTGACTGCGCGAAGGACAACGCGCAGCACACATTAGCAGTTTGTCCCGCCTGGGACGTGCCACGTCGCGAGCTCGTCGCGGCCATAGGTAAGATCTGTAAGATGGTTGAGAGCGAAACCGGGTGGAACTCCGTCGCTTCATACTGCGAGGTAGCTATGCTCTCTAAGGAGGCGGCGGAGAGGGAGAGGGAGCAGACCACCAGGCTCATCTCTCGCGGGCGACGAACACGGCGGCGACGGGTTGGAGATGATCTAATGTAGCCGTAAAGGGTCTGCCGGCGACGTGACGCGGGCACGTCCATCGCCCTTTTTTTTTTTTTTAACGTGGGGAAATCCCTTATGGATACGCCACCCTCCCGGGGGAGAGGGTGGGTTATGTCCGAGTCGCACGGACTAAAACCCCACGGTGTACCGACAGACCGTTTTGTGGGGGCAAGGGATCGTTCAAGCTAATCAACCATGTAAAGCCGCCTCCCACGGTCCACCCGGCGGAAGATGACCGCCGGGCTCCTATCTATAGAGGGACAGACCGGGTACATACCGGCTGCCCCCCCTCGTCCGCCGGACCTGTTCAATGCGGGATTTCTACCCATCGAGAGGTTCCATAGCAGTACCTGAAATCCATCTACAGTCAAAACGTAAAAAAAACTAACCTTATAAAAACCAATCTTAGAATTTTTGTTTCAACCTAATTAGTCTCTTTTACTACTAGAAATATAAACCACTATAAAAATTGGTTAGTTTTTAGAAATAATTTATTTAAATCGTATATAAATAAAAAAAATTACTGGACCTTATTCCATAGGATTAGGATTTTGTTTACAACTTAATATTTTTTTCTCAGATGTGGTATAGATAACTTGGATATTATAACATGTTATTTAAACTTGATTATATGTTGCATAAGCAGGTTTTTTTTTTATTAAGAAAAATGTATATTTACTGAGATTTTCATACCGAAAAACAGGCTGTTTTGCGCGAGGGGACTACGGAGACTTGATTTTTTTTAATGGAAACCTATTACTTTAAAAAAATAATAATCTGTACATCATTGTTAAAGGTTCAATGTATCTGTAGTTAGTCATTATGTTTACCAAAGTTCAACCTCCCTGGGAGCCGGAGGCTCCCCCCTTCGTTTCCTCGCCGCCGTGAACTCGTACACGGCGGCGAGAACTCCTGCCTCCAGCTCCCAGGGCAGGGAGCCGGCGAGCGTGAAGGCCGCTGCCGAGGACACCGTCCGGTACGCCCGGATTGCCCTCAGTGCCACCGTGCGCTGCGCATTGCGGAGCGCACGCACGTTGGCGGCACCGAGGGCATCAGCCCAGACTGGTGCCCCGTAGGCGGCCATCGCCCGCACGACTCCCATGTAGAGTCGCGTCCATCGCCCTGCACTATAGCAGGCCCACGTGGTGGAGGCGCATTGTGCCGTGCGACTCCTACATTTCGTCGGGGGAGGTTTAACACCCGCCCCTCCCTGAGGGGTCTACTATCTTGACCCACTCAGGCCGCAGAAGGGGCCCCTTATGAGGACCAAGCACATGACAAGCGGGTGAGCAGACGCAGTGCCGTAGGCAGTTCCTGCTACCCGGCCAAATAGGTGTAAGGAGGCACCATGGCGTTTTACTCCGTGCAAGTGGGATATACCCCACCCTAGCTGCCCGGCCAAGATGGGTATCCGTAAGATTTCCCCATGTAAAAAAAAAGGTACCATATCGGATACAATGGTAAAGATCAACAAAAATATATACCTAAGTGAAAGAATTAGAAATAAGGCAACGCTCTGATCTAGACACCAAAATAAATGATTTCTAGGTAAAGACCATAAATGGGCATTACATGTAATTATGTCAATAGAATTCTTATCTACATGATTTGTTCTAGAAGTTTAACAAAAGCCAGATATTCGATTGTGGTTATTACACGTTAATCTGCAACATATTTTAATTAATTATTCATTTTTATTTACAGTTACATACAGTGTTAACCCATATCAGGTTCAACTGTCAACCAAGGAACGCATCTTTAATTTTTTTTGTTGTTTCAGTTACTAATATTTCGCTCTCTCTCTTTTCCTACTTTCAGATTATTTTTTATTATTTATTTTTTTCTGGTACACCTCGCCTATGCCTATTTATCTATATAAAATCAAACGTCGACAAGGTATTCGTATCGACGAAACCTTTTCTTCCTTATCAGCGACTTCTACTGGCGTACCACAGGGTGGAGTGTTATCTCCATTACTTTTCGGAATCTTCATAAATTCTATATCCAACAATTTACTTTCTTCTTACCATTTATACGCTGATGATTTACAAATTTATTCACAGGCTTTCCTCGACAACCTGTCACAAGCTATCGATACTATTAACAGTGACCTGACACGCATTAGTGGATGGAGTAAAGCCTATGGTCTCAGAATGAATCCTAATAAAACACAAATCATAATTATTGGCAGCCCTAGGATGACTGTAAAGATTGAGAAAATGCAACTCCCACCAATCATCTTTGAAGGCACTATCCTTCCTATATGTGATAAAGTAAAAAACATAGTAATTTATATTGACAAAAATTTATCTTGGGGTCCACAGCTTCATGAACTAAGTCGGAATATTTTGCGTCAGCCGGATGCCTAAGAAGACTCCGTAATTTTCTCCCTATTCCCACTAAAATTTCGCTTGCACAAACCCTTCTCCTTCCTATCCTCGACTATGCTGATACTTGTTATTTAGATCTTACTGAAGCTCAACTTGATAAACTGGAACGACTACAAAATTTATGTATTAGGTTCATATTTGGTTTGCGTAAGTTTGATCGCATATCAGAATTTCGAACAAAACTAAAATGGCTCCCTGTGAGGCTACGCCGGAACGCTCGCAGTCTTTATCTTCTATACGGTACTCTCTTTAACCCTATCGCTCCTCTGTACTTAAAAAATCGTTTTCAGTTCCTGTGCGATAGGCATACTCGAAATTTAAGGTCATCAGATGATTTAACGTTAGAAGTCCCTGCTCATTCCACTAGTTTCAGCGCCAAGTCTTTCACAATTCAGGCTGTCCGACTATGGAATGCTCTACCGATTTCTATAAGATGGGCGCAGACGATGGGCATTTTTAGAAACTCTGTCAAAAAACACTATCTATCTATTTAAAATTCGCTTATGTGTATATATTTACCAATCTATACATCTATATATATATATTACAGTTACGTGCCACTATCTTAAGTGGTATTAACTAGTATTTATTGCTGTACACCCAGAATATCCCTGATTCTACTCCATTGAAAAATCCATCCAAAGGTTGCCTGGAAGAAATTGCTAATAGCAATAAGGCCGCCCATTGTAACGTTAACAAAACCTGAAATATTTTTTGAAATGTATATATATACGTAATTGGGGTACAATAAAGTTTAAATAAATAAATAAACGTTCTTTGTTGCAGTGAGGCGTGTTAGCGGTCAATCAATTGCAGGCAGTAGTGCATAATAACATCCACTATAATATTTAAAAGTCAGATATAATACTCATTCCATCTTCTCCTTTCCACTATAGAACTACACGGGTGGGTACTCGTCTCCACAGTTTCACAGTAGCAACCATCCTGGCAAGAACGAAGAAGTTCGAAAGCTCTTATTTTTGTCATACTGTGAAGATGTGGAATCGTCTCCCAGCCAATGTGTTCCCTTCCTTTTATGACATGGGGTCCTTCAAACTAGGCGTGAAGAAGAATTTTTTTTTACAGGTCGGCATCACCGCCGCGTGATTACTGCCGTTGCTATTTAACACTGACAGTCGCCGTTATTTATAGACTTTACTGTACTTCCCATCACGTACAGTGCAGTCATTTTTTCGAACCAGTTTAAAACAAGATAGGCAAGTTATGTTAGATCATTAATAAGTAATTGAAGTTTTAGGAATCGCCCTGACCGATTAGAATAATGGGAATAATTATATTATACATGCCTCAAAAAGCGTGAACCGCATCAAAATCCTATCATCAAAAACAACAGCACCTGTAGATAAATTTCGCACGCAAACTTTCTCCACCAGTTTGCGTCGCGGGACGTAAACAAAAGCCTAAAGATTAAAACCATTAAAGCTAAAAACAAGACCGGAGAGTTTCGAAGAAAACAATTTCAGTGAGCGGGACCTTAATTTGGCTTCACTTAACACCGTTACGTTTGTAATCGGCAATATTGTCCGCAACAATCATGAACATTATCTATACTAACTATACCACCAGCATTCCTACACCTAATTGGAATTGAATTAGGCACTTCTTCAAGTTTTCTCTAGATGTACATTAATTATTTCGAGTGTAGAATAATCAAGTTTAGTAGAATAAAATATAACCTAAATTAATTGTTACATATTAGTTTTTTTTTTAATTTAAAATATAAATAAACATAATGCACAGATTTCTTGCTGACCCTTTTCGACAACAAATAGATATTCGAAACCGCTATAGCGTTTATTTTTAAACGTCCCCTAAGAGACTAAATGTAATAAAATTGTATGCTCATACGATTAGGTAAAAGTATTGTTTCTTACCAGAAAAGACAATTGATTGTAAAATGCATTATTTACCAGTTAATCCCAAGTAATATTATTACGAATGCGAGTTTGTTTGTTGGTTTGTTACGCTTTCAAGCCTTAATTACTCAATCAATCGTAAAGCAATTTTTCAAACACGTTTTCTGGCCTACAGAGAATGACTTAGGACTTTCATCTAGGTAAAAGAAATACTGTTGTCGATGTATAGGACAAATTTACATTAACGCGAGCGAAACCGCGAGCAAAAGTATTATAATAAAGGAGACAGTTTGTGAAAATGGATGCATGTTTGTTTTACTTCCACGCAAAAACTACTGAACAGATTTTGATGTATCTTTGGTGTCATTCAAGTATTACGTAAGTACTAAAGGGGACAGGGGGTTGATTTGCTTATTTTTGATGACATAAGGGATGGGTGGGTATTTTTAGTGATCGCGTTAGCAATCTTTATTATTTACTATTTCGGATTTTAGAGGGGAGCAGGGGGTATTTTTGCTGACTTTGCTTTGCTTACTTTTGCTGAAAGGGGTCAGAAATTACAAAAAATCTGCTTACATAATACTTGAACAGCCTCTTTACAGTAATATAACTTATACACCATAATTATATTGTTAATAAATATTATTTAAATTTGCTAAAATAAAATAATTAATCTGAGAGCTGTGAAAACCAACCATCTGAGAGCAGGTGTAATGTACGCTTCATAAATATTTACAATTGTACGAAGATAGTATATGGTGTTGTCATAAAACATGGTAGGCTCTCAAAAGCAATCGCCAAAACATATGGCTAGAAGATTCGCGACAGGCTTATCAACTCTAAGGTGGAAATGAACCAGATAAAAGGATTAGAAAACACTCTGCCACTGCCTTACAAAACCTACCTATAGTAGATATCTCCTTAGAATTTTTAGGATAAATTTATGATTCCAATATAAATTATCAAGAGTGTCGTCGCGACATCCAAAAGCTATCACAATGTGCCACCATCGTTTGGATTACTAGTAAAGTCTATACCCTCATTGATTATCATATGAAAAAAAAAACAAGTAAGAGACATAGAAGAAAAAATATTACGCATAGTCAAAGTACAGGAACAGTGTAAACGAGTCTCCCATCTATTCTGAAGTCGTTCCGAGCTTCCTTCTTACTGGAAACGACATATTCATATTTAAATTTATGACAAAACTTGGAATAGTTACGACTAGACGATGCAATATAAAGTTCACCTCATTGTTCCGCTTCAAAGTTGTTATATAGAATGTTTTCATCGTATTTTTTGTGCAACAACGGCCTCTGAATATTGTTGCAAATAATTTAACATTATTCTGCATAATTTATTATCACTTTGTGTTTAAAAAGGGTAGAATGAATTGGGAGGACGGAATTTATAAAATGCCCCTAGCTGGTACATGCTTAGCATTGATTTCAACTTAAACGAGATACCTAGGGACCATTCAAGTACGTAAATACTGATGGGGGATCGGGGGTCCTTGATTTGCTTATTTTTGATGACATAGGGAATGGGGGATCTGGATGGTGATTACGTCAGCAATATTTATTTATTTAACCAAAACAGACTCAAAAACACTTATATAAATGATAACGTAAGCATTTGGGTAAGAGGACTGCTTACTTTTGCTGAGCAAGGGGTGGGAGAAATTACAAAAAATCTGCTTGCGTAATATTTGAATGGACCCCTACATACAAGAATAAAAACACAAATTAGACATTCCATGTTTCAGACTTAGTAAGATCAATAACAGTTTTTAAGTAATAATGTTAAGTTTTACAACAAAATTAATTATCACATTGCTAATTTGCCGGACAGTTTAAGCATCAAGCAGGTTTTGATGTCAAAAGGCTACTATAGGATACAATCTCTGTGCATCCACTGATAATGATTACAAATATAATGATTACTAATAAACCCGATCGAGTTTCTTGCCGGTTCTTTCCAATGACTGGGTTGTTTTCCAAATCGATGGTACTCTTGATTTTTATACACGCTTTCTTAGTGCCAAAACTGAATAATATATTTTTGGTTTTGAAGTTTTTCGAAATGTCCTTTTTATAAACTATGGTTTAATGTATTCTTTTTTACCTAAAAACTTTAACTTTGAACTTTAGTCTCGTAGCATAATATCAGAATGCGTTACTACTGTATTTCAGTGGTTTTTATGTGCCAATTTTAGAGGATGCACTTTTCTAAAGGAAAATTAAATAGTATTTATCACAATGTTTTTTTGCAACCGGAAGGTCAGGTGATTGTATGAGTTACTTTTGATAGGATCTCCGGACACACATATATTAAATATTTTGATTTCCAACTCATACATGTCTATACCTACTGCATAACTGATCGCGTGTTCCTCTATGAAAAGAAACGTTAGGGAGGAAACTTTTATACGAAAATCAAAGAATAATCGATAAATATAAATAAAATGACTGTTGGTTTCGTCAGTTCATCTTCACAACGGCTGGATCTAATTTAACGATCTGATTTCAGGTCTAGGTCATATAACATTAGGTTTTTCTAAAAGAGTTAAGTAGCTATGATAAAATATAAGAGCTAGTTTGAAATCGGTCAAAAGAAATAGGGGTAAAGATGGAATGAAAATATTCCAATAGAAGGACAGGCCACATTTAATCTCAAAAAATACCGAATCCCCATAAAAAACCAAGATCATTCCCATAGGAACGAAATCCTAGGCTTAAACTAGTCTACTTACGTATATTCATACGACTACAGACTACACATAGCTTAAGCTGAGCTCCGCTCCTTTTTTATAATAAAGATGAATGCATAGTACGAAAGAATGTATGTCTGATGCATTAACATCAGACATACAGGAGAATACACCTAGGTGTATGCTATTTGTTAATGATATTGGTCTTATCAGTTGGCCGAGGTCCTGAAAAACTGGAAACTGGAGGTGGTTTGAAAAATAGTAGAACAAAAACTGAACATTTGTTTTGCGACTTCGGTGGTACATCTAGTTTTTTTCCTATAGCCTTTAATGGTGTATCCATACCAGCCTGCTCCAATTTTCAGTATTTCGGTTAATTGATACAAAACGACGGTGGTATTGATAAGGGCTTGAGGAATAGGATAAATGCAGGATGGACGAAATGGCAAAATGTGTCTGGGGTAGCTTGTGACCCACGAATGCCTTTGAAACCCAAGGGGAAAGTTTATAAAACCATGATAAGAGCAGTCATGCTGTATGTATCCGAGTGCTGGGCTACGAAAGAGACGTATGAGAGAAAATGACATGTGACGGAGATGCGAATGTTAAGGTGGATGTATAGTGTGACTAGAATGGATAAGTAAGAATGAGTATATCAGAGAAAATTGTGGACGGATATAGGAGGAGAGGAAGACCGAAAAATGTATGGATGGACTGCGTGAAAAATGATATGTGCGTAAAAGGTGTGAATAATGAGATGACATTTGACAGGAGAGAGTGGAAAAAGAAAACATGTTGTTCCGACCCTTCTTAGGTGGGATAAGGGTAATGATACGCATACTACGAAAGAATTTTTAAATGTTTGTCCCTTAAAAGGAACTAAATAGAAGATTGAATTAGTATGATCCCGGGAATATTACCAATGGTGAATATTATCGTGCATGAGGCCAGTAATTTATAAAATACTAGCTGTGCCCGAGACTTCGTCCGTGTGGAATCTGATGTATAAAACAGTCAATCAAAAAGTACAATAAAGTCGTCTGAACGTCTAATAGTCTAAAAAAGGAGTTAAGTCTAATTACTTAACTCCTTTTTTCTACGTCTCGATACTTAAGTCGCGTTATTATTAAAATTAGAATAATTTTTGATAGGCCCAACCGATTTTAATGAGACAAAGACTAAAGGTTATTTGAAGATGTGCTTTATGATTTTCCTGAAAAGGTCTTATCATCAACGCAGTACTTTAGCAGTGATGCGTGTTCATACAAACAGACAGACAAACTATTTTTTAAATTATTAAAATGTATTTTAATTATTATCCCTAGACACCCGCAATATTTATTATCACAAAAATCTAAAAAGTACAGCCACGTCAGATTTACATTTTTATTACAGGTGTAGATTATTTTGTTTCAGTTTATTTATCTGACTTAGGAGCTCACGCGTGTCCATTGATAATATTTTATTATACACCATTATCTTTTTTCTAAAGGACGACAGGAAGAGAGGGTTCGAAAATGGTTGCGTTTCCGGCTCGGTAATGGCGTCGTGCGGATTGGCTGATGTCCTATATCCGGTCATCTTTCTACTGGCTGGTTAAGAAAATCATGTCTTGCGGTTCATGTACGATATATGAATGTAAATATTGAATTGGGAAAGTTCAATGATTTCTTTATATCTTACAGCCGCATTAAAAATACATGTAAACGTTGGTGAGTCATACCAGCACAATGGACACATTAACGTATATAAGTATATACAGCTTAGCTTAGTTAGACTCCTGTTGTATATTAAGTAACAGCCCAAACCGAGCTGTGTCGTATCCTTGAGCTAGTTGCTGAAAATAGACTGAGTGCTATAAACACACCTTAGTAGTCCAATGAACCTGTAAAGGAATGTCAGGCTAAAAGCGTAGTCAGTTAAAAAAATCTTTATATCTCTCAAGAATTAAAATGATATAATTAATTCTATAATTTCTACACAAGGACTTTCTAGGTGTCAGTAAATTTGTGAGGCGTGTCTGGAGAAGCATAACTGCTATCCCTATGTCTGTCGCAATGTAGCATAAAACTATATCCTCAAAACTATAGTATGATGGTAGAACTTCTAATGTTCGCCTACGTAGTTACCACGCTCAATTCGAAAATCTATCGCCAATGAGGTACAGTTATGTTCCGTTAGACTACACTTGAAGTTTTACATGCTTTTGTCTTGAACCACATTGTCGTTTAACATCATCATTATCATCAGCCTGTAAGAGACCCACTGCAGAGCTATAGGCCTTTTCCTGGAGGAAGGTATGAGCATAATCAACACACCAGCCCACGATGTATTGGTGATTTCAAACTCTAAGAAATCCACAGTTCTATGTTTTTCCCACTTACAGTAGTACCTACTACAGGAACATTTCTCAGGTTCAGGTTTCCTCACGATATTTTCCTTCACCGTCAGCAGATAGCGTTACCAATTTAAATTATACATCGAAATGATATTGCAGAGGTCAAAACCACTTCAAGGTGCTAAGTACGGACTGCAGTAACCACTTCTCACGAGGCTAATATATTTACTGTTTTAAGAAGACAAAAATAAATAATAATATCCAAATTAAGCCATAAATTAAAAAAAACAAGAGACATACGTGTATATGAATTTTATGTTGGTCCATCCTAGAGATACATCAAAGGGTAACTAAGAACGTGTCTGTAGCGTCGTTATGACTGAGGTGTTTTCTAGCTTGTTACTTTGTTACAAAGACAGATTCAATTAGTGCGTTTTTCAACGCACCCACTTTGTAGTCTTTTGTTTCAAGCACACTGTGAGATAATGCACAGAGAACACACTAGTCATGCACTCCCAAATGTAGGAGCTGCCTCTCCGTGTCTTTTAAGAAGACATTCTTTAAATTTAAATCTTTTATATACAAAAATATCACATTTAAAAATAATAAAACTTCTAAATGATACGAGTATATAAACATAACACCAAAAGTATTAGTCCGATGAAGCTGTGAAGACCTTGCAAGGTCAATAGCGTAGTCAGTTCGAGAAAAAAAATCCAAAAGTATTTGCGTTAATATGATTTATTTACATACGCCATTTTGAATAAATAAGTTGCAAATTACAAAATGGCGTCTCGGTGTATGTAATGAGAACACGTGAAATCAATTTGTAAGAAATTGGAATGCGAAGAAATCGTTCGAGACGTGTGGTATTTTGAATACACGTTATTTTAAAAATCTCTATTTGCGTATTCAGATTATATATTTTACATCGGCTTACTAGATTTTATTATTGTGAATCTTTTCCAAAAGCGGTAAGTATGAGCGGGAAAAAATGCACTGCCGTTATGATTTCGATTACACTACCATAGTAAGAACTGGTTAAACGCAACTATTATGAATGTATAATTATCAAGAGTTGTGAACTAAAAGAAGTTAAATTCCACAATATGCAATATCCTTACAGTAGCCGGAGCAAGAAGCTGTCAATCACTTCGATGTTTGTTTGGGAAATTTGAAGAGAATTCTAGAATGATTCAGATAATTACTTATTATTCAGAAGAAATATATTTCTTTTGAAGTAAAACTTGTTTAGACGCGGCTAGCAAGTAACTGGACGACAATGCAACGGAAGTCCGTTACGGCAATATGGCGTCACGTTTCTATACCATCCGGTTTTTAAATATTTTTGATTTTGTCAGTAAACAGTTTATAAACAAAACAATCTAAAATTTTGGAATACAAAATTATTTAAAAAAAAATGAAATTGGGTAATAATAAAAATCATAGGATTGAATTAATTCTGTATATAAGGGCGCGCGACCGTGCTGCCATCTGGTTTTAATGTAAGTAAGTAACAAATTAAATCGAAGCTTCATTATCTATAGTTTCATTATCTATCAGCTAATTCGGAATTTAAATAAGTTTTACTTCAATCTCGTGTGACGGTTACACGCACTCATTTTTTTAAAGTATAGATTATAACAACAGAGTTCTCTGCAGTGAAATGACTATTATTATATGTCTATAAAAGTCTCACAAAAATGACTATCCGTTTCGAAGATCTTTTTTTGTACTTTATAGGTTCTCATCTGCTGTTAAATGAGATTGTGGTCTACCGTCTAAGATGGTAAACACGCCAAACCTTGAGGGAACTGGCTCCCTAGTGCAGCTGCCAATGCTTGTTGATAAACTTTCAACTTGAGGGTGGTAGCTAAACAGGCGGACTTAGAAACAGTCATACTAGCATCCTGTGCTTTTAACACGATGTCTTTGTCACCGCGTGCTCCGACTCAGTTGCTAGGATTTGATTCCTACGTTCAACAACACGGTGGCCAAACACGCTACCAACTAGGCCATCATTACTATAATGCTACAAACAATAGACTCTGATATTGTATTCATATGTATAAAACTGGAATTTCTAAAGCTAATTTAGGTCGACAGCTTTATTATATTTATAGACCTTTCTTCTTCCCTAGATTACCCGCCTACGCGCTTAAAGTTAAACTAAGCTATATACCTAAACAAATCAGCTATATATTCCTGTAATACATACTTAAACGCGTAGACTTTACGCAGTTTATCTCCGGGTGTCTCTAACTTAAAGAAAATAATATACTTCTCCCGAATTTCATTAATGATTTAAAGTGCTAAGTTCTCTATAGCGACCGTAAAACTTACGGACTTGGGACAAAATGTTTTTTTTTGTATAACTACGTGTACATTTATGGTTTTAGATTGAATAAGGAATGTCAACAAAAGTGTAGTCTTCTTGTTCTTCATACCCTTTTCCCACCTAAGTAGGGTCGGCACAAAATGGTTTTCTTTTCCACTCTCCCTCTAAGTATACACAACTTTTATACACATCATTTTTCATCCATCCATACAAGATACAAGAAAGCTATATCATCCAGACCTATAAGTCAGTAAATTCGCATACCATTTCCTGGATATAACATCTATAAGCAACGTCACAAGCATTATTGTCAATTTTGTATCTCTTGGTTAAAGACGTAATTTCTTTTATGTATTTCTGTTCTTAAAATAAAAGTATTTACTGAAAAATTGATTATGGGAGATGTAGTGAGTATTATTACGGAATACAATAACACTATTTTAAAAAGCTCATCGTCTCTTTGTTCAAAGTCATTCCAAAATTACTAGACGCAAATCTTTATAGGATTCTCACAGCTGCCTTAAGCGTAGCTTGGGTCAGTATATTGGCTTTGTTCCATCAAAATTGACAAGCGAAGAGAAGACGATAATTTAACTTTATACATTAGAAGGCTACCTAGATTAGTAGACCTTTAGAAAAACCAAAAGATGTTGCATCATTTATTGATTTCCAGACGTTGTGTGTTGCAGCCGTGTTCGATTTAGACCCTAAGAAAGCCTTTATGAACGTCAAAGCTACCACCGGTTCGGAAAACAGCCCAGTCATCAAGAAGAACCGGCAAGAAACTCGATCTGGATGGTATTTTCATGTCATATATTTTTACAGTGACATAAATATTTACATTCATTATTAGTGGATGCACAGAGAGGGGCGTCATTTCCAGATGTCACAATCGTTCACATATTGATCCACCGTATAATATTAGATATTAAAACCCGCTTGACATGGTTCTTGAACTCACTATCAGGCAAATCGGTAATGTGTTTTGGGACTTTGTTATAAAACCTAACACTATTACCTAAAAAACTGTTTTTGGAATTAGTGAGCCTGAAGCATGGAATGACCAATTTGTTGGTGTTTCTAGTATTCAAATTATGCAGGTCTTTTACTATATCCAGCATATCTAAGTTTTTGCGGACATACATTAAATTATTAAGAATATATGTTAGCGGTATTACCACGTTAGTATACCAAAAAGTTTTAAAGATACTATTTCAAACATTATATATATATACTATTACTTAATATTTTTTAAATTTTGTACCAATAATGAGGTAAATAAAATGTATCACCTTCATTGCTTTCGCAGTCGCACATTCCGGCTGCTTTACCCGGATTTAATGTCAGATATAAATCATAAACAGGATGCGGGGAGGGGGGACAGAAACTTTACTGGGCCATCTGTCGGGATAACCCTTCGGTGTACAGTTAGCATAAAAAATGTAATCAATTTTTATGTAAACTGTTGCCGTAAAACGATATAATCATACATATATACATATAATAAGAATGTGAATCTAACCTGTCTGTACGTTTTAGATAATTGTTAAAAAAAATGCAGGTGTCTAGGAATAAGTAATATAATACATTTCAATCATTTTTAGGAAGATCTGTCTGTTTATCTGTTTGTTCAAACACGCATCACTGGTAAAGTACTGCGTTCACCATAAAACCTCATTAAAATCATATTCTCAATTAACATTTAGTTTTGGTCTCGTTAAAATCTGTTCACTCTGTCAAAAGTTATTATAATTCTAATGATGAGGCGACTTAAGTAGGAGAGAAAAGCAAATAAGGAAATGGAGTTAAATTATTCAGGTAATTTTATTATTCACTGTTTTTGACATTAGGTTCCACGCGGACAGAGTCGCGGGCACAGCCAGTTAATGCATAAAAACAATAATGTACGCTCGTTTTTAAAGATTTTCTACAAGTTTACTCGAATGAAACAAAAATAATGTACATATTTTATCACTCACTTTAACTTGTGTATGCTATTTAAAAAAATGTGTAAATAATATGTAGGATACTTTATGTTCTCACTTAGTTCTCACCATGCTACCTAGTCAAAACGTGACTGTACTGATAACCTTTCTGTATACCACTCGATTGCCAGTCATTTTGAATATAATCTTTGAAAACAACTAGACTGATGTAATCCTAGGTGTTAAAGGCCAAAACTGCAAAAAAAAACGTTTCGTTATAAGGACAGCCGACAGAAGTAAAAACTCAAAACAATGGAATAACTGGGTTCTCTTTTGAATTTTTAAATTAATTACAGTGTGTATTATTTAAATTTCATAATTATTATATTGAAATTATTAACATGAATCTGGTTTTCACATATATTTGCACACAGAGTAATAATTATACACATTATTTTATTTTTTATTATTATTCAATCAAACCTACGATGAACTGCAAAATATTAATAATATATGTACACAGACCCCTATACTACGCGTCGATAGTCTGACCCAAGCGGAATACGGTCGGTCACGCTTACTAGCATGCCATGACGAGAAATTATAAATTTATCTCGTGCCAAAAAAATACCACTCAACGAGCCTAAATAAGTTTTCACTTCAAAAATAGTTTTTATAAAATCGGCATTTTGCACATGCTGTTTTATTCTAGGAATTACGCATATTACGAGTACCTATATATTTTGCAGATATATATTTTAATTTCGAAATATAAGGTACAATACCAAAACACAGTTTAGAAGACAAACTCGATTAGCGTCGAACAAACAACCCCCGGGACTTGATGCAATCCATCTATCAAATTAATGAACTGTGCCAATAGCACTCGCTCCCCAATCTTCGCTTGGCGTCTGCGTACAACCGACAGCGTTTAGAAACGCTCTAAACATGTAAATTCGTTGAATAAACAAGTGTACATTCTTTTATGTTCATCGCATTGATATCGTAGAACGTCGGTAAGTTTAGACTAATAGAACTATTAACTAAAGAGGTCACTACCACACTTCGGCGTAAACAGCAATGAATGTTTTTCTTAGCATTTGACCAAGATTTCATCTGATGCTAAATAATGACGCCGCAGATAGTAACACAATATAATAGTATTGTATAATAATTTGGCCAATGATAGTAATTTAATCTCATCTGATAATAAATAGCAATGTGGCCGAAGATAGTAACAAAATCTCATCTGACAATAAAAAGCAATGTGGCCAAAGATGGTAACATAATCTCATCTGATAATAAATAGCAATGTGGCCAAAGATGGTAATATATTCTCATCTGATAAAAATAGCAATGTGACCGAAGATGGTAACATAATCTCATCTGATAATAAATAGCAATGTGGCCGAAGATGGTAACATAATCTCATCTGATAATAAATAGCAATGTGACCGAAGATGGTAACATAATCTCAGCTGATAATAAATAGCAATGTGGCCGAAGATGGTAACATAATCTCAGCTGATAATAAATAAAAATGTGGCCGAATCTCATCTCATCTGTTTGGTTTGGTTGAAGATGATAACATGAGTTAATCTGGTTTTAAATGACTACGTTGGCTAAAATAATATAATGTCATATCACGTTACATAATAATGTGGCCGAAAGTGGATAGACCCTAAAGTATAGCCGTCTTATGCAAGTTCTAACAACGATGCTTTAGTTTCGTTACAATATTGTCCTTCTCAGAAACCTTAAGTGGCATCATTATGAATCAATACCAGCTACCATATAGCATACCCAACAATAATACTTAACAAAAAAAGTCGCAAGAAAACAATCTTACAGTACACCAGTGTTGTCGAAAATTATAGAACATGATATCTTGTTCCTTGAAATTGTCGGACAAATGAAAGTAATAAATAATAGTTTAAAAAACTCAAAAGACACGCTTTCATAAAAAATCCAACTAAAAAACAGAAAATAAAATAACCAGATCAGTATTTATATATATATATATATATACGATTTGTCGCTTAATGTGTTTGTTAGCCTTTACAATTTATTAAATTATTGGTCTGTAGGTATACTTTATTTTATAAAGGAACCTGCCCCATAGCTTTAGTCCTATTTTGCCTAGATCTTATCACATTTTGAAGCTTGTCATATTATTTATATGACAATGTATATACATATATATATATATATATATTGTATATATATATATATTGTATATATATATTAGATATCAGTATTTTTATCATATTTTTGTCACTTTTTACAAAAATATACATTTATTTCTAATTTACACTATTCTTAATCCAAATTTATTAATTTTATTTTCTGTTATTTAGTTGGATTTTTTATGAAAGCGTGTTTTTTTTTGTTTTTTTAACTATTATTTATTTTTCTTTTTTTAGTAATTTTATTTTTTTACTTTTTTTCGGATTATTGCATTGTCATCGACCTTTGACAGGTGTGCAAAGTTTGAATTAAATCTGATCGTTCAAAGTAGGACAAAATCGTGCTCAAAGGGGTCGGTTACAAACATACATACATACAGGTGAAGCTAATAAAAGCGTGATAAAATCTAGCAATTCGAAGAATTGTCTAAAATATACATTTATAATCAAGTGAAAGTAAAACTCCAATAAAATAAATGTGTTCGCTAACTTTACATTGTCATATAAATAATATGACAAGCTTCAAAATGTGATAAGATCTAGGCAAAATAGGACTAAAGCTATGGGGCAGGTTCCTTTATAAAATAAAGTATACCTACAGACCAATAATTTAATAAATTGTAAAGGCTAACAAACACATTAAGCGACAAATCGTCTCATCAAGGAAAACGCGTGAAAAACCTCCTGGTATTTCGTCCAATCTCAATGGGGATAATAATTTACATGCATCCTTCTTGAATCTCCGCCTTTATTCCGGTCTAAATTTGCAATAAAAATTTCGCGCGCGAAATTAAACTGGCTTTTAACGTTTTTTTGTATACTTCAAGTTAATTATAGAAAGTTTTTTCATTCTTTGTAGATTAGGTTCTTTTCTACCATAATCTCATTTGCAAAATATTCTAATGCTCGTAAAAATAACTAAATAAAGGTACTTAGCGATATATATGAAAACCAGTCGTTCATTACAAAATGTATTACAAACTTTCAATTTAAATGAACTTAAGCATTTCATTGAAATAACCATAACGTTTTTTAAAATCACTTTTATATTTTGTACATTCGTAAAATCTCATTCGCAAATTCGACCATTTAGCGACATCTATCCTTGACTATTTGAAACGTAAGTTCCAATATGTGACGATAGATGGCATTACGTTGAAACTGTTAAATTTAATCTTATTTTTGTAAAAGGTAGACGAGCGGCCTAAAAGCTTTTTATTTGTTAAAAGTCACCAAACCTTAAATTATGGGTTGCCAAATATCAAAGTTTATAAGGTCGGTCACGCACAAAGTCGATTCGGAATTAATATTGTGCCTCGTTTGTTTACTAAGCAAGTAACATGGTAGTAATAATACAAATTATAACATACTTTATGACAATTAAGGCGTATTTAAATGATTATATAACGCGCAGATCCTCTTAAATAAACCAAAGGTAATATAGTTCGATAATTTTATAGTGATCTTATAAAATACTTAAGAAATGTAGATTCAAGTACATGTTGATTCGCCTAGGAATTTTCAGCTACTAAAGTCAACAGTATTTATACATGCTTCATCGTTTGTATTTCATAATTCATATATTACTTTAAAATGTTGTTCAGTGCATAGTACAGATGCTTGGTATATCCTACCAGCCAATAGTGTATATACATAGTTGCATAATATTTAAATATTTGGTTGTTTATGTTAATTTATTTAGTCTACTCAATATACGGTTAGTTTTCATAAATTTACATAATACATACAATAGTATATTATATATATACTCAATATACAAGGGTAGATATTAAAGTTTGCTATATATATTTGTTAAACAATTTCAAACTTAAAAAAATTGTTAATAGATTCACGATTACGATACCTACTTACGAGTATGTTTAAACGGAAAAGTTTTTCATAATCTTAATTTTTGTAATAACAAGTAGTTAAAATAATGTTGCAATATTATATTTTCGCCATTTTATATAATACTAGCTGTGCCCGCGATTCCATCCGCAAGGAACCTAGTGCAAAAAAACCGTGACAAATAAAATCATCTGAATGTATTAAGTTCATTTACATGTACTTTTCTCTCGTACTTAACTCGCGTCGTTATCAAAAGTACAATAACTTTTGATAGACCGATTTTAAGGAAACAAAGACTGATGTTACTCCAAGAGTTTTTATCATGGACGCAATATTTTAACAGTGATGCGTGTTCATACAAACAGACAGACAAACAGACATTTTCAAAATTGATTGAAATGTATTTTATTATTTATTCCTCGATAGCTGTAACAATTTTTTTTAACAAAAATCTAAAAAGAACTTTTCGTTCTTATTAAAATAGATGTAAAGATTACATCAAAAGCAATTTAAAGAGGCCTGACTTGAGTCGGTAAGCGGTTAATGTCTACTATAAACTGTACTTTTTTATTAGGTATTTTTATGAGTTACATAAAAATATATATAATAGGTACCTAAAATGATTCTAAAATCGTTACGCTAAAGTCGCACAAAACTGTTCCAGCCAACTCGCCCGATACAACACACCCGCGCCCTTGACAAAGCCAGTAAGACCCTGAAACAAACTTCACCCTATCTCCTTCCCTCTCGGAGCCGAGTCAGTAGAAATTACAAATTGCTTCTTTGAAGGAGCGTTTCTGGCGATTACATTCGAAACTTAAGGCTATTTCCGACAATTTAGAACAGCAACGACTTTTAAAGTCGATTTGAGAACTTCTCGAAATAATCGCCTTGTCGGAGATTTGTCGGTTGTATTAATGTATAGAGGTCAACGGGGTGCGTGTGGTCACTCTACAAGCGGATTATACTAACTAATAATATACACGCGAATGTGAGTTTGTTTGTTTGTTAATGGACTGTAAAAACTGTAAATGTAAAAACTGGACGACAATGCAACAGGAGTTCGTTACGGCAATATGACGTCACGTTTCTGTACCATTCAGTTTTTAAATATTTTTGCTTTTGTCAATAAATAGTTTAATAATATAAAAAATTAATTGAATAATAATAAAAATCATACAATATAATTAATTATATATATTTGGGCGCGCTACCGTTCTGCCATCTGGTTTCAATGTAAGTTAGTAACCAATTAAACCAAAGCTTCATTATCTGTAGTGTCATCTATCAGCTAATTATAAATTAAATATTACAGGAAATAGTATTAGCAACTCTTTGTTATAAAGTAAATAAAATATAGACATCTCTTCTAACGCCAAAGAAGAATTTCAACTCCATATTTCTATTCTAAGTATTATAATATAAATACAAACTATTAGTTTCACCTGTATGTATGTATGTTTGTAAAGGGGCCCTTTGAGCTCGATTTTATCCTACTTTGAACGATCAGGTTTAATTCAAACTTTGCACACCTGTCAATGGTCGATGACAATGCAATAATAAATATATTATTAAAAATAAATAATTGTTTAAAAAAACAAAAAACACGCTTTCATAAAAAATCCAACTAAAACACAGAAAATAAAATTTAATTGTAATTGTAATAAGTGTAAATTAGAAATAAATGTATATTTTTTGTAAAAAGTGACAAAAAAATGATAAAAATACTGATATCTGGAGGTGCTGATATTAACATGCGTCACTGGTAACTCCAGGCTTTAACAGCTTCAGATCATCACAGGCATCCGTAATAAGAATTCCTTATTCTTTGATAATATGAAACGCAACTTTGGTCTCGTTGTCTTTGTTTTCTTATTCGAAAGTTACGTATTCGATATGTGATTAATTTTAATTGAGAGGCATACTCGATTTCCAAGTTTTATTGTATATTTTGTTACATGAAGCATTATATGGAACAATTAAGTTAATAAAAAAATAAGCGAGATAGAGAAACGCCGCTAAAAATCTTGAAAATGTCAATTCATTATCGAACTATATATTGTAGTAAACAATTATGTTGAAACGAAAAGTAACACAACATCGGCTAAATATTCAAGTCACAAATACCGTTTTATAGTAAACAGGTTGTTTTTAATTGGATAGTATAAATAAACGTATCTGTGTAGTTATGTATGCACGTGAGAAGTAATACATCTTTAGCTTAAAGAAAAACATTACATGCATTTGACATTTTTTATATATATATATATATATTATAAAAGGCTTTAAAATTAATTTTTCATAAGATACCAAAAAACGGTAGAATAAACTATTTATCAAATAACAATTATTCGATTCGCTGTAAGTGAGGACATACCTCGAAATAGCCAGCAAATCATAAATTTCATTCGAAAGAGAAACTTTTAGCGAAATGGATGAGGGAATAAACGATTATTATCGTTTATAATAATTGACTCTTGCATTTATTATGAATTTTGTTTTAACAAAATCATATTATTGAATTTTATTTTTTCTAGAGAGTGTTTACAAATTGTTTAAGTTTTCATTCCTTTTTAAACAAACAATAAGCTTTCGAAATACAATACCGACAATAAGTTCAAAGACGATCAAAAGTAGCTTGTAAATACGCCCAATATGCAATACTATACTGATTATATACGAAACATGAATAACGTTATATTATTATAATTTTGGTAATTATTGGAGCGAAGCACTCTTTGTCGGACAATGAACGCGATTGATAACGAATCGAGCCGAGTGAAACCGATTCAGCGACACCAACCCGAGTATGATTCACTTTCCTTCACTGTTCGGAAAGTAACCAAAATGATTTCAAAGATGTTCTCACGCGGGTTGCGAAGAGAGCTCCTTAATTAATTACCTTGAAAGTGTCGAATATTTTAAAATGTCGTCATCGTCTAGTGTCATGATTTTTATTTTTGTAATTAATTTGAATGATTTAATATGCCCTTTATAATATTTTTATTAACTAAAATGATATTCAAAACATTTAAACGGACTTATCATCTACTTCCAGTACTTCTACAACACATCCGAGACGCGACCAGAACATTAACACTAGCGCCACTCTATTAGAGAGTTCGGCCATATAAGATACTCTGTGGTTCGGCCTATAAAAGGCAAGGTGTCGTTGATCTGCAGGCACTGTAGTCCGGTGAAACTGTAAAAGCCTTATCAGGCGTACAGTGTAGGAATTTCGAAAAAAATAAATCTGCAGGCACTTATATGTCAAAGTTATTGGAAGGCGAAGATCTGATCGGATAAATAGTCACAGTTCCTACAGAGTGTTACTTGGTTACCCTGACAGACCGATTATATGTTATTTGTAACATTAGCAGAAGGCAAGCAAGAGAATTAACTTACCTATATAAATTAGTTAATTATAGTATAGACTGTCCACAACTTGCTTAATCTTAACACCAATATTCGCTGCAAGACTGTTGAATAAAAACCTCATTACCGATTTGTATTCTCTATTAAAGCATTAGGTACGTTGTGAAAAAATCGTACTGCACCAACATACGAGTATATAGTAATCAAATGAAACAAATACATTGAAATCTTTTACGCCTTTAAACTTTATTTCACCAATCATGTCTGTTTATAACTTCAAAATTAATAATTACTACGACATCTTAATTATATTTATTTATAATATATAGATCATTACTCAGTTTCGAATCTTCGTTCTGGAATGTTCTGAAATGAGAAAAAACGTTAGTACCATAAACAACATACACTACAACGAAAAATCATGGCGTCCAATATAAGTAGCACATCACCCTGTTACTTTAGTGTTCTAAATGCCCAGCGTTACGAAAATAAAATGCCTTTACCAGATGCTTGGTTACCCGTATAGTAACGGTTCAATGCAGTGTACCCCTTATCGGCCTAGTATTGAAAGTAAAATAAATAAATCACCTTAAACTACTGACGTAGCAGTTTCTGGAACAGCCTTGGACGCTTTCGACCCGAGGTCTATCGCAGCCGTTCGACGACAACCTATAACGGATATTAAGTTAAAATAAATTAGACTTTGTTTTAATTGATGAGAAATTTTATGATATAATGCCCTCATCTCTGACTAAATTCGCATCGTGTGCCGTTGGCTCGCTGCTCATCCTCACAACTCAGAACCCAATATAATCCCTACAACACTAAGGTTCTATAGAACTGCCCTGTCAAGCACGCTAGCGATTTGAAGCGTCCTACACAGTACAGCATCCTCAGGACTATGACGTGGGTCTTTTGAAATCCATACTCCAAAGTTGGTAATATAACAATAATACTCTGATATTGCAGTTATCCATGGACGAAGGTAACAATTTAACATTAGATTAACGTAGATATAAATTAAATTGGTTACAACCTGCTTCCAGATTTTTGAGCGTTCTTAGACCATCAAATTAAGCTTAGGAAAAAGTATTCAAAATTCAAAAATAATACACATTACCTGCCATGGTGATGCCACCGATTTTGATGCATAGCCTATCAAGAGTTCCATTGGTGGTGCCCAGACCTATGCCAAACTGGACGCCGCTGATGGTGGCATTGATTATATCGCTTACCAGTCCTTTATTGGCCAAATCTGTAAATACACAAATGAAAGTTAAACAGAAAGAGAGAAGAAAGAACAAGCTTTTGTGAGATACATATAGTTATTTAAAGTGGCTGGAATTTATCTGAACGTAATGGAAATTAAGTAAGGATTTTATGAGAAATAATTTCCAGTGTAACAGGATATAGCAATTCTTTCCAATAGTATTACAAACACATAAAAAAAGTTTAGTATAGTGCTTACAAGTAACTGGATATATCGCGATTAATTCTAAATTGAATATCATTATATCGAATTAAAAATACATGCATCTCTTTTTAAATTCTTTGTAGGATTTAGTATATGACCACAATGCAGCTGCCGGAACACACCTGTGGGTGCTTGGAGATATATTCTCAACATGAGGATGGTATTAGCGGGCGGCGGACTTGCTATGCTATGATACATGATATGCTATGGTTTCACCACAATGTTTTCCTTCCTCGAAAGCTTCGGCTCACCATCGATTTAAATACAGCAACATTATAAATAGCTACCCCTATTTATTATCCTTTGTTGGTTGGTTGTTACAACTGCTATAATGGCAAGCTCAAGAGTGTCCCGATATAGTGGCATAATAAATGTCTACTACTCGTGTAATGAATATAATATATTAACCTTTCTCGTTATCCTCCAAATCACTCTGCACGAGTCCACTATCTTTTCCATCTCCCACAATCACCTTGGAATGGCTTTCCATACCATCCTTTAAGTTATCATCCTTATCTGGGATTGCATTCGGATTTTGACCAGCTAATGCTATTCCAGAACCTTCGTTCTTATCTTCGTTAGGTCGGGATATGTCTGCGATATCAGAATTTTAATTTCTTTATTCACTTCAAACAACTACTTTATTACTTGGGGCTTATTAACTATCACGCTAAAGTAGAAAATGTTTACCAAGCACTACATTTTCATGTCTCTGTGAACAGAATAAATACCATAATAGATGTTGCTCTTATGTATTTGCTACCCCGTGAGATAATGCATAATACAGAGAGTTTTTTTTTGTTCCTTTAAATCGCGGTCACTAAATGATGGAACGAGGTACCATTCGTAATTTTGAAAATGCGATGACTCTCACTAAGGATATATGATTTTATTATTTATATGTCAAATACAAGTAAGAGGTATACATTAGATCATGTATATGTATTTCTTAAGTTAAGGGCGGTTAGCGTACTGCACACGGCCGGTTATGTTTTCATACAGAATGTGTCAAAGCGTTATTTCTGTAATCAATTCCTTTTTTATAAGAGCAGAACCAACAATAACCCATCTTCGCCTGAATGCAAGTATTGGTGGACATCATTAAAATACAGTCGGACTGCAATCGCGTCGCAATCCGAATTGGACGTTTAGGTCGTACTGCTGTCGTACGACACCCGCTCATAAATCGGTGTATCGACCGTACGACAGCAGTCTGACAGAAATCGTCTAAACTGAAAGCGCCCTAAGTCTTAATATTAAAAATTATAGCAACAAATCTGTCCGTGAAATTATTGTACGGATAATTACAATCAAAACAAAAATAGGTTCAAACAATCTGAAATGATGCGGTTGCATACATACGATAATTAATTTATATAGACTATGTATGTCGGAGATACCCTTAAAGTAGATTTTTATTAATATTAAAGTAATGTGAAGCAAAGTTCATGAATATATAAAACTAGCATTTGCTCACGGTTTCGCTCACGTTAATCTACATTTTGGAAACAAAATTCAGCATATGTTATTCTCTGATAACCTACAGGCTAATGAGAGAATTCTTAAACTTGATTAAATATTTTTTAAAGTCGAACCATTACAAGCAAAAAACCAAATCTTTTATTTTTATAATGTTAAATTAGAAGTATTGTTAGATTGAATTATTAAAAGATATAAGTCACATCTCCCGTTACTGAAAGGGGTGCTTAATCACATCGTAACTTAACTTTATTAGAGAGGGTCTAAATATAAGAACAAAATAATTTTCTAAATAAAAAATAATTGTACGTACCTGGAGCCGTGGCGACATAAGCTATAAGCCCTAGGGCTAAACCGATGAGGGCGATTCGAAGCATCTTAGTGAACTGGCTAGACCACATCCTTGGAGTTGCGTATTTATATATCTCACTTGAGGCATTTTAATCCCACAAGGTTCGTAATACTGGATCTTTTGGGGTTACCAGTATGCAAAAATTCAACGAATTCTATAATTAATTACCTTGGTCGTGTGCAAATTTGGTAACTTGAATTATCGTTTAATAATTCCTAACAAATATGGAATTACATAATACATAACAATTATTTTATAAAAATAGTTCAAGTAATATTAAAACTTGTACACCGTTTAAAATGAAATCGATAGAAAAATCTGTGACCTCGATTTTTCTCGTTAATTTACATAAAATGCAAAATTAAATGATTGCGTTCTTAATTTTTTCGATATATGTAAAATTGAATCTTTTGCCTCACTAATAAACGTAATATTTAAGCAGTAAAACAACTGTCTAATTGATCTGTTTAGCGCTACTTATGATAAAATAAAATGCCAAGACTACGTTGATTTCTACGACGAGACTGAGTGTTTTGGGTAGAGTGGAATAACGTTGTTAATCATAAAATGAGAGAAATTTTTCATTAATACTCGCATAACAAGTTAATTTACTGGAGTTAAAATTCTATCTCTTATCGATATACTCCGGGAGTCACGGTTGAGAACCATTTCATTTTCTATAATGGACTTGTAGGTGCTTCGGGCTCACTACTATAAGATTCTAGACTAACACGGACAGCGTAATAATAATACTCGGAGTGCGTGAAAAAGACTGTTTATTAATATGATCATACAAGGTACTTATAGAGACGCGATCGTTCATTGGTTTGAACGACATTCTATTTACAATATTTACAAAAGTTTCAGCCTGCCAAAGAGGATGACATACTCGGTAGCTACAGACTTGTTAACATCGTCAATATAACCTGAAATGCGACGAGATTATACACAACAAGAATATAGCATATATAACGAAAAAAATAAGAATGTATTAAAACGCTGTAAAATTAAGCTCGGTCTGCAATTACGTCAGCATTAAGTGCAGTTCTTTCTACCCAGTGCAGCCCATAAGCCTGTTCCATACCAGACTTGCCGGCGTCTTCCTGACATAGCTTATCAACGCATCATCAACGCCTCTTCTCAGCGGTCTTTCTACGTTCTTTTTAACCTCTCTCGGTCAACACTCCATCAGAATACACCAATGCCTGATTAAAAAACATAAAAGAAAAAATTATATTACATATTCCATCATGGAAATCAATACCCTTATTCCATAGAAAACGATTTATATTTCTGTGAAATAAATACGAAGTACCTGGCAACACGAAATAAAAAGTTAACTTTATAATATATATTAAAATATCTCTGGCCGTTCGCTTATAAGAAATAGATACGCTGAACGTGGGAACAACAAGCTACAGAACCTGGATATTTTAATAGTCTTTTTACCTTTTTTTATTTTAGCACTAGCTTTTGCTCTCGGCTTCGCTCGCGTAATTGTAAATTTGATCTAATTATTAGGAACAGTACATTTTTTTAAAATGAAAAGTACCCATGTTATTCTGTACCTGACATAGTTTATGCAAAATTTCATGAACACTTATATGGTGGTAGAGCCACGCTGAAACTATTACTGCTTTCAGCATGAATGAGTCGGCTCGCCCGGGGTAGTACCACCCTCTCATAGAAAACCGACATGAAGTAACAATGCTTGCATTGTTGCGTTTCGTTCGGTCAGTGAGAGCGCCGGAGGCCCACCTCCCCTCCTCTCTCCTCTCTCCTCTCCCACTCCTTCCCCTAACCCTTTCCCCCAAAGGGTGGCAACGCACTTGCGACTCCTCTGGTATTGTTAGTGTCCATGGACGGTGGTGATCACTTAACATCAGGTGACCCACCTGTTCGTTTGCCACCTATGACATAAAAATAAAATAGTTAAAGCGTAACAAACGAACAAATTCTTTCTAACTTTTATAAGATTAGTAAGGATTGATATCTTTGTAATATACTTGATAGGTTCATTGGCACAGTCAGCGGTGGACTTGCATTCCTTAGTTAAAATCCATGGTATTGTCACTTTTCAAGCAGTAAAAATGTTAAATATGACTAGCTATTATCTGCGACTGCACTCGCGTTGAACTGATGTGCCATTAGTATAACCATCTATCTACCTAAATTAATATAAATGCAATTTTGTTTGTTTACTTTTATATTTGATACGCTTTTTTTTTTATACAGTTTATTAATCAAACATGATATACAAAACTATACTAGCAATATTATACAAGCTCAATGCAAAATATCAATATTACATGTATACAAGCCGCTATACTACGCGTAGCTAGGCTCACGCAAGAGCAATACGTCATGAGCATGTCGACGTTATTAGTGACGGGGGGTGACACGAAATCACAAGACTTTGCACAACCAAAAATTCAAACACACGGCTAAAGAAGTTTTCACTTGAAAAACAACACCATTGTCATGTGAACGATGTCGCATACATAAGCTAGTACCTTTGTATATAAATCCCCTATCGCTATAACTTATAACATGATATTCTGCGATAAATAATTCCGTTATTAATTCAAATGACATCGGCTCTCGCGCCTTTCTAATAGACTCTGCACCGATGCACGTCCGTAAATAATCACGTTGCCTTACGATGTACAAGTGATGTGACTTTTTTTCTATATCGATAAATATTATTAATCATTGAAAAATACGGCAAACAAGCAGCAACCCCCAATGTCATCTATATTTGTAACTTTATAAAGAACATAATAAATTATCTTCATGTAATGTGCTAACGGTTTCTGCAACGTACGCCAAGAAAACACTCTGAAGGTAGTTTTTTTTTTCAAAAATACTTATCCTCATATTTTGGCAAATTTAAACAATGGCTTTATAAATTATAGACCACGTATTAATAACTTTGACGTGTAAGCTATTACTGTAATCTAATCATCGATTAGCGTACCGTAGATTTTGCAATTTCAAATTCCTATATATTTACATTTACCACCGTCAACCGATGGTGGTACTGCGTAAATTATATGTGATGTCAAAACAAAACAGAATGTATTATAAAGACACAAGATAGAAGTGAAACTTTTGGTATTACAGCCCGCTTAGCCCGCAACCTTACTCAGTTTTCACTACGACTTTTATAAGCTTGCTTCATATTAGAGCGTAGATCGTAATATTTATGTCCGTACAAATATTTTTGAAGGTAGAACGGGCATTTGCGCGGACATATCTTTTATGTCATTGTTTTTAATGTAGTAACTTGATTACTCTAACTCTATATGTATCTATTATGAGTTCCATAAAAGCAATAAATTATTGTTGTATGTTTAGATTCTTACTCGAGTTTTTATTCTCTGAAAGCGTCATTCATTGTGTTTAATATTTAACGAAAACATAATAAGTTTACGTATTTAGTTTTTATGTTTGGTACATAAAATTTAATTAATAAGTGCATTGAATAATCTTAGAACTATCGACAAAACTACAATTATACCACAGCCTCAACACTACACGTAAGTTGAGGGAATCGCGCCGAGGTACTGTAAGTATATTGAAGGAAAATATATCTCCGTATAAAGCCGCTGGGGTTACTTGGAAGCTAGAGGACGTATCTTCCTGAGGTACATCTATTTAGTTATTCAATAATGTTGTATAGATTTTTATAGCACCTCATTTGCTGTATTTCATAAATCTGGTAATTGCTGTCCAACATTATATTTGCTATGGAAACATAAAAAATTGTCATCACATCCACAGTATAGATCGATTTAACATGAAATGTCTTCAGGAAATTCATAAGGTCCATTGTTCTGATCATATATGAAATTCCGAAATACTACAACGAGCCAATGTAAGCTGCATTGAATATATAATGAAACACACCTTTGCTCTTGTGTGCCACCTTCAGGAATGGCGAAAAGGATGACGAAGCGCATTTTTTTATTAATACTTGTAGAAGTATTCCATAAGTGCAGAATGTGATGAAAGGTCAAGTGAAAACGTATGGTATAAAACCTATGAAATAGAAAGAAAGAGAAATAACAGCCAAACGTCAGGGTTGGAGAACTATGGTAAAGTCCAGAGTGAAGATCTTAGAAATTTGTTGACTCCTCATATTTGATGCCAGGCCGGAAGAATTGAAAACCCGCAACAATCAGTTATTTTTAGAGATTCTTTACATGCCCGCTGTGTGCATATACCTGCTCGAAAATGCTATATAAACCACATAACAGCACATATAGATTAAAACTAAAATAATCGCCATTCCAATCGATCAGGAGCATCAGCATCAACTGTGTATACAAAAACAACTTTTTTCCGCGTGGTTGGAAAGGAATATCCTGTCTGACTATTATCCTGCTGGATCTTACCCACTAGAAGTTTTTTTTTGGAACTGTCTATACGTAGTAAGTCCGATGGGCCTTCACAGTTTCACCGGACTAATGTTGCTACCGCTTGTAGCGCTCAGATGGTTGGCAACAAGCCAAGGGTGCCAAAGTGGCCGTAGCTCGGCTTCAGCTGTTGCCTTGGTTGCAACGACACGAATCTTTTTTTTTATTTTTACCGTTTTCTATAATATTTTTTTATTATCAAAATATACAAATTAAATTCTTAATGCCCATAACAACATTTTTCCATCCCGAGAGATTATAGTAGATAGAGAATTAATAATATTTGTAAAGTTATGAAATAAAACAAGCAAGATAAAATTCAATTTCTAAAAAGTGGAAAGACCCCATGTTAAATGAATGGCAATAGTATTGTCATTGAGGCACAGTTAAACGGCATGAGATTTTTTTTCTTAAATGTTTTTAGGCTACAAATAAATGATTTGAACGATTCCCAGGTTTAAAAAAAACACTTATTAAATAACGGACACTAATATATATCTATCATTCTATAATATATATCACACTAATATATATCATCATCAGTAATAGGAGATAAATTAATTTTCTACAGTATTTTGCCCAGATATCTTTTTATAAGAAAGATAAATCCGCAAAACATCAAATACCATCAGAAAATTATCAGTACTTTTGTAACTCGAGAAGAAAAATGCAGTGTTTTAGATTCATCATAATATCATCCTGTTTTTTTATAAACGAATCCGCGGGCTATAGCCAGTTCAAATTGAAAATAATACTAGTTCGACCTATTTTCATTCCAATTTTACAATGAAAGCACCACGAGAACACAATGGCCGCTTTGTTTTAGCATAGATCTTTTATATCTATACTATATAATGAGGCCTCATAACAATTCGTTCGGTTTCTTTAGAAACACGTATTAAAGTATAAGAAAGCCTTCCTTGTTCTATGTTCAAAGGATATTAGAACGTATATTTTACGTAACATATGAAAATTGCAAATATAATGTTGTCGTCGTGTACTCGTAACATAAGTAATACATTACCTTGTTTTATGGTTAGAATATTATAGATATTTAATTTCATGAATTACTTATAAAAATAATTTTAAAAAATAGGATTAATTATTGCATTGTATAATCAAAACTTCTTTAGGCGCGTTGAGCGGTATTTTTAGGCAGGAGATAAATTTTTAAACGTGATCAACCGTATTATGCTTGCGCGGCTTGCGTCAGTCTAGCGACGAGTAGTATGTCAGCCTGTATACATCTAATATTGATATATTGAATTGTGATTGTGAAGCGCATCATATGTTTGATGAATTAATAAACTGTATAAAAAGTATATAATTGTTATTCGGAGTGCCATTCCATTGTTTTGAGTTTTCACTTCTGACGGCAGTCCTTATGACTGCGTCAACATTTTTTTTGCCAAACAATCTTGCAGATGATTACTACCATTGTCTAGTTGTAAGTCTTGCGATTTTTTTTTATACCATAGGAGGCAAACGGACAGATGGGTCACCTGATGTTAAGTGATCACCACCGTCTATAGACACTTGCAACACCAGGGAATATCCATGTTCTAACAAGGGGGGCACCCCTTGTTAGAACTTTCCAGGGAATTTTTGCGGCATCTCACAATTCATGCTCCGTCGTATTATTTCCCATCTATTTCACTTGTGCACAACAACCGAAATATATTTCGTATAACATCACCAATATTACAAAATATACAGTCAGATATCACAAGATTATGAATAAAATATAAAAGCCACTACATGACAGAATAAGATTCCGCCAAAAACTCTAATCATAATTATAGATAAAGAAACGAAATTCTCGAAAAGTTTTTAAACAATTATGAGTTGCAACTTATAGTGGCTAGATAGCGCCATTATAAATAAGTATTAATATTATATTCACAGAAACGTAAGACATGTAAAAACAACACATAAAGTTCAAACAGGTAAAAAATTATTTAGCTTAAAAATACGGAAATTATAAACTATACACAAGGGTAACTTAGTTAACTGGAGAGAACTTTTAAAGTTTATTTAACTAATTCAATCTTAAAGAACCGATCTCTTATTGTTTTCTGTTTGTAGAACCTGCTCCCGGCGCATACACAAGTACTTGTTTCGTAATGCATCGACTACAGCTATGGACGGAACGATTTTTAGAATAAAAATCCTGTGCTGGTCCTCAATACAATACAGCAAATTAGTAACACTTTTTGAACATTTAACACAAAACAACCATCGCGTCTCTATTCTATTTTGAACTAACAAGTTAAAATAGTTCAATTATCATAAAAATATAAATTAATACCCACTGATAACATTGGTTTTATGCACGTTTGTTATTTAAGTAGATGTATTAAGAAAAACATCGACAGTTAAATTCTAGACAAGGTCTCTAACATATTTCTTCAAAGAATATTACGAATAGCTATTTCTAGCTTTTCCTATTAACTGCCTTACATGCTTAGGTGATACCGGTATGTTCTGGTAGCAACACCTGAGAGATACGTCCTTTAAAATTCGCGAGTCGCCATTTTTTAAAATAAAAAGCGAGTTACTTTAAAAATCTCTTTGCTAAGTATAAGACGGCGCAAGGGTGCGCGGCGCACCTCGGCTTTGGCTGTTGCCTGATACATGCAATTCGCGACCTATCTTTTTTGGGTGGGTTATGTCCGACTCGCACAGACTAAAACCCCACGGTGTACCGACAGACCGTTTTGTGGGGGCGGCAAGGGATCGAACAAGCTAATCAACCTTGTAGAGCCGTTCCCACGGCCGCCGCCAGAATGCGGCGCTGCTCCCCGCAACACACTCAGACAGCGTGTGCTGCGCGGTATCTTCGTCAGCGCCGCACTCGTGGCAGGCGGCCGTCAGCTGACCTATCTGAGGTTTTTTTTTTTTTTTACGAGGGGAAAATCCTACATGGATACCCTCACGCCGTCGGGGGCAGCGTGAGGGTATGTCAGACTCCTACTGACTAAAAACCCCCCGGTGTACCTCTGCCGCTATAGTCGGGGCGACACGCGATCTCTAAAGATTTCAGCGTGCCGCCCAGCGGTTGGCCCAGCAGCGAAAGCGCCGCTGCCGGGCCCCGTCCTGTTAGGAGACAGCCGGGTACACACCGGCTGTCTCCTCCGTCTGCCGAACCTGTGCAATGGGAAGATGGGCCCCCGACCCATCCTCCCTAGGTCCGGCTACGGTGGGAGGAGGCGGTCAAACTGCCGCCTCCTCCTGCCTGTCCTCCGTTGGCGGAGAGGGCCACTTAGAGGATCGTCCTCGCGGGCCCTCTCCGCCGCCTCCTTCTGCGAGACGACTTCCTCGCAGAAGGAGGCCATTGCTCTCCACACCTCCTCGCTGCCGAGCATGGCCGTAACCACGCCCGGCAACGAGAGGTCCTCTCCTACCGCCGCAGCCAGAGTGCGGCGTTGCTCCTCCCACGCAGCACACTCAGAAAGTGTGTGCTGCGCGGTGTCCGTCTCAGCGCCGCACTCGTGACATGCGGCGGTGGGCTCCCTGCGAGCTATCCGGTGCAGGTACCAACCGAAGCACCCGTGCCCGGTCAGCACCTGCACCAGACGGAACGTCAGGGAGCCCCATCCTCGGTTACACCAATCCCGCAGGACCGGGCGGACGGCGTCGATAGTATATCTACCGTACTGCGCGTCCGCCAGGTCCTGCCTCCATCTCTCCATCCTGTCCTCCCTCTCGGTCTTCCTCTTCTCCTCTATTTCCCTGGGAGCCAGAGGCTCCCCCATCCGTTTTTTAGCCGCCGTATACTCGTATACGGCGGCCAGCACCTCCGCCTCTAACTCCCAGGGGAGGGAGCCGGCCAGAACCATGGCCGCCCCCGAGGACACCGTGCGGTATCCTCGTATCACCCTCAACGCCACGGTACGCTGCGTAGCTCGCAGCGTACGGATATTGGTGGCGCTGAGGGCGTCGACCCACAACGGTGCCCCGTAGACGGCCATGGAGCGAACGACCCCCATGTAAAGGCGGCGGCAGGCGGCACCCGGCCCCCCCGTGTTGGGGAGGAGTCGTCCGAGCGCCGCTGCCGCCTTGACTATGCGCGGTCCGAGCCCCTTAAAGTGGGGCTCGAACCGCCAGCGTCCGTCCAGGGTGAGGCCCAGGTACTTCATGTGGGCCCCCACCCTGATCCGGACGCCCTCCACACAAATGTGGGCCCCCGGAGGTGGCCCCCGCCGAGGCCCGTGAAACATTAAGGCCTCGGTCTTGTTGAGGGCCACCTCGAGGCCCAGCCTTCTTATGCGCCCGACCACGAGAGTTACGGCCTCCGTGGCCAGGCGCACCAATTCGGGGAATTCCCCGCCCCGGGCTACGACTAGGGTGTCGTCCGCGTAGCAGATGAGGCGCGCTCCAGAAGGGAGCGCGCCGCGGAGCACCCAGTCGTAGCCCATGTTCCACAGGAGCGGGCCCAAGGCCGACCCCTGTGGAACCCCGCACGCCGTGTTGCGTCGGACCATCCGTCCTCTGGCGTCCACGAAGGCGACCTCTCTACCTTCTAGGTACGCCTCCAACAGCCGCCGCAGATACGGGGGCACCCCGAAAAAGCGGAGCGCCTCCCGTATGACAGCGTGCGGCAGGCTGTTGAAGGCGTTGGCGATGTCTAAGGACACCGCCAATACCCTATCCCCCTGAGAGGTCGCCTCCGCGGAGACCTGTTTGAGGAGGGTCAGGGCGTCCAGCGTGGAACGCCCCGACCGGAAGCCGAACTGCGCGTCCGACAGGTTCGGCCCCACTTCGTCTAAATGCCGGACGACCCGGGAGGCAACGATCCTCTCGAGCGCCTTCCCGGTGTCGTCCAGCAACACTAGGGGCCGGTACGCGGACGCGCAGTCCGGGGGGCGGCCTTCCTTCGCCATCAGGCAAAGCCGCCCCGTCTTCCAGGGCTTCGGGAACTGTCCGACCGCAAGACAGCGGTCAAACAGTTCCCGAAGCCACCCCCCTAGATGGTCCGGCGCAATGGCAATGGCCAGCACCCGACCCGGGACCCCGTCGGGGCCGGGTGCCTTCCTTCCTCCAGTGCGGAGGCGCTCAATCGCCCTCCCCATCTCGTCCTCCGTAACTGGGGGAGGGTCGATCGGCACCTCCTCTACCAACCGAGGAGGAGGCATGGGAGGAGGGAGGAGTTCCGGAGGGTCGGGGAATAGTGCTCCCACGACCCTCTCAACCACATCCGGCTGGAGAGTCTCCGTTGCCGGGGGCGCCTGGCCGCGGAATTTCTTGCGGGCCACCTTGTACGGGCGCCCCCACGGATCCCTCTCCAGCTCCTGGAGCATCTCCTCCCACGCCTGCTCTTTCGCCCGGCTGATGGCGACCTGCAGTGTTTTCCTGCAGGTCCTGTAGTCGCCATACAGCCGGGCCTCCTCCTCGGGGTCCCTGTTGGACCTTCTCCGGCGGCTGCGCCCGTACAGCCGCCGTGCCGCGGAGCAGGCCGCACGAAGTTCGGCAATCTCGTGCGACCACCAGTACACCGCCCTCCTCTTCGGGCGGTGTACGCTCCGCGGCATCGACGCGTCGCAGACTTCCGTGAGAGCATCACGGAGGCGGGCTGCGGACGCGTCGATATCTTCGTCCGGGGGGGCCATGACCCATCCCTGGACGATGGCCGCCTCTTTTGCTCGCTCCGAATCGAGGCGGCTCACCGTCCAGCGGGGGAACTTCGCACCGCTCCGGGGGCGGGTTGTCGGCTCGTGTTGGGAGGTGGAGACCTCAAACCTGATATATCGGTGGTCCGATAGGGTCTCCACCTCTTCCATTACCCTCCACCCCCGGACGCGGCGTGCGACCGACGGGGAAGCAAACGATAAGTCTACAATAGATCCCCCGTCCTGTCGCACGCACGTGTACGCGTTCCCCCTGTTGAGGAGGGACAACCCATGTTGGGCTGCCCACTCCTCAAGCGCCTCGCCGCGCGGGTTCGTGGCCACCGCTCCCCACGCCCTGGATTTGGCGTTAAAGTCACCCAGTACGACGATGGGGAGCGGTTCGAGCCGCCTCACCACCGGCCCCAGGGAGTCGAGAAAGGACTCGAACTCGATGAGGGGCCGGTTCGGGGAAAAGTACACCCCGAGGATCGCGAAACCCTGTGAGGCGACCGCCACAAACCCGGCGCCTCTCTCCCTGACTGAGAGGGGCAGTCCCCCCCCGGACAAAACAGCCACAGAGCCATCCGTGTCTCCGGCCCAGTGAGGCTGGTCCGGAACACGGTACGGTTCCGCGACCACCACAATATCTATATCCCACTCCGCCACCGCCTGCAGGAGAAGGTCCTGGGCAGCAGCGGAGTGGTTTGTATTCGTTTGGAGGTAGTTGCTGTGGATGTAGTCCATTGACTATTTCTCAGCAACTACCTCCATTTCCGCCCCCTTCAGAAGGGGCAGTTTTCCTCTCACATGGGGGGGTCGGCATTTAGCCCCCCCCATAATGTGGTCCGCCGGCTTACCGGCGTCTGAGCATACAGCGCATCGCGGCTTTGCGAAGCAGACGTCCGCGCAGTGCCCTCCCTCCCCGCATCGGAAGCAGGTCGTCTTCCTGTCTATGTCCGATGGACATTTCGGCCGGGTGTGGCCCAGGCCCATACACTTGAAACATCTTAGTGGCCTGCTTTCCAAGTGCTGGACCCGAGCCGAACTCCAGCCGATCAGGAGACGACCTGCTTCCACCAGCTTTCGGGCTGCATCCACGGGGAGAGAGACAAACAGGGAGTTGCTCCCTTCCCTGCGAGGACGAAGCTCGCCTGCCCTCATCTGGGTGGTCGGACAGCCGGCCACCCGGGAAATCGCCTCCACGGCTTCGTCCCTTGACACCGAGTCGTCAATTCCGACGACTCGGATGTCAGTCTTCTTGACCGGCTGCACAACGGTGGCCAGTCCAGCGAGCGCCGTTCTGACACCCGCTGCAAAGTTTTCGACCTGTGCAGGGGCCAAGGTGCCAGGTACCGCCAACAGCCTCGCTCCACTCACGCTAGGCCGCACCTTGACGCTGGGGATGCCATAATCAGCTAGGCACACGTCCGTCCTTGCCTTCAGGAGTGCGTCGCTGTATGACACCCCCTTCGCCTCAGCTTCCGGCTGCAGTGTAATTAGCACTGCGGCCGTGCGAGAAGGAGCGAGTCTGTTCTTGGCCCTCTTCCTTTTTCTCCTCTTTCGCTTAGCTCCAGGTGGATTTGGAGCCGTGGGTACTGCAGCCGCCGCTGGAGTCGCCTTCTCTTTCCTTTTCTTGCGGCGGACTACAGTAGTCCAGGCCTCCGACTCCGACGGGGCCGAGGCTGCTGGAGGCTGCTCAGACCTCTGGGATGGGTTGAGGGGCCTTGGGGTGGTGGTCACCCTGGGGTCGCTTTTAACCCTTTCCACGGCTGACCGGCGCTCTATGACCCCCCGAGCTAGTTTTGGCGGGGCGGGAGCAGCTTTCCTCTTATCGGCCGCGAGTGCCGGCCTCAGAACCTTGGGCGGTAGAAGCCGGTCATCGAGGGCAGCCAGTCTGGCATTGAGCATCTCTCCAACCGAATTCAGTAGAGAGTGCTCAAGCCTGCCCACTGTTGAAGCCAGCACCTCCTCCCATTCCTGAGGCTGTGCCGTCGAAGGTCGCGGAGGAGGTCGCTGCCGAGACGGAGGAGGCGGCGGAGGAGGTGGCGGAGGAGGCGGCATCTTCTTCCTCTCATTCGCCTCGCGTCGCCAGGAGAGATTCTCCTCCTTCAGCTGCGCGACCTGGGTCCGGAGATTCCGAGCCTCGCGCTGTAGGCGCCTCGTCTCCTCAGCCTCTGTGCGGAGGGCTAAAACCTCGACCACCTCCTGGAGGGTCAAGGCTGCTGTCTTCAGGGCCTTGATAAAAGTTCCCTTCAGATGCATCGACTTTGTGGCGACCTCCACGATAGTGGTCGCCTGACCGCTGGCCATTTCCTTCAGCCGGTCCGCATCAAGAGCCTCCAGATTTATCGGCTCAGGCTTCTTGGAGGGCCGAGGGGTGGAGGGTCGAGGATCGGAGGGCTGAGGATCGGAGGGTTGAGGGTTAGAAGGCTGAGAGTTGGAGGGTTGTGTGTGGGACTCCTCCTCCTCCTCTTGCGCGCTCTCCTCGGTTGCTGTCCGGGTGGAGCAGCGGGAGAGAGCCCGGTCACATGACTCATCGGCCTTTCTCAGCACTGAGCGCTTGGACGTGGCCAAACGCTTAGAATGCCGCGTTCTCCCTCTGTTCGTACTGGGTGTGTGTACCGTGGCTTCCGTGTTAGCCTCATCCGAGGACCCGTCCTGATGCTGGCGCTTCTTAGTGCCAGTCTGGTCTGCTGAAGCACAGTCCATGTCGGTTGCAGGAGATTCCCTGCCACTAGCAGAATCCACCAACACCAACGTAGCCACACTGTTTCCGCTAGACACTGAGAGGCGGTCCAAGGACGGAGCCCTCTCCGAGACCACCACTGGTAGAGCTTTGCTCCTCCCACCCAACTCCTCGGTCGTCCGTTGACTCGCCGAGTTCGTCGTTTCAGTAACAACACCGTCCGTATCACATGCAAGATCGGAATCCATTTCATTAGCCAAAGTCGTTATTATATTTTCGATGTCGTGTACAAATTTGCCCCCCCGAGAAAACGTGGGGCAGCCTGGGCCCGAGGGCCCAGGGAGGGATTCTCCGGCGGAGCCGGTACCCTCCTCGGGTAATATATCTTTATTTGTACCTTCCATAATTTCGTCTGATCGGTGTCCAGTAAATATGCCAAGGTCATCAAAAGAGGAAGGATCGGAGTCCGTGAAACAAGCCAAGTCATTATCGGTGTCCAGTAAGCAAGCCAGGGTCATCAGGTTTAGAATGAGCAGAGTCCATGAGCAAGCCAGGTCATCGTGTTTGGAGTCAGAATCGGAATCCGTATAACAAGCCAAGGGTCAACAATAGAGGAGGAGTCAGAGTCCAGAAAACATGCCAGGTCATCGTGTAAGGAAGGATCGGAGTCCGTGTAACAAGCCAAGTCGTGTCAGAGATCAGCCGCCGGCCAATGGGGGCCGTCGTTGCCCAGGGTGCGCCAACGTGGAGGCTCTCTGACGTGCACCCCTGACCTATCTGAGCTACCCTAAGCTAAGCTAACTATCCATACATATATGACTTGTTGAAACATATATGTGTACCAAGCATATATACCTCAACAACTCCTATATATATTTCGTATCGGATAATATTTTAAACTATTTCAGTTTGATAAGGGAAAAATATAAAACACTTCCACTTGTATGTGTAAGCGTGTATGCGTGCACGTGTGTGGAGGTGATATGTGTAATATTGTCGCAGTGATGTAAGATTTTGTGTCACTGTATCGCGCGAGCAGTACTCAAGTGCTCCACGCCGAGGGAACCTAGGCTTGAGCTGCTGCCGAGGGGGGCCTAGTCTGGTGTGCGGGAGCGAAATTTACCCCCAGTTCACGGCGGCGTGATTTTTGGTTACGCGGGCGTGGGCGTGAGCACGCTCTGTTTAGAGAGAAAGGCTGGTACTGATCGTTCACTGCCGTTATTTCATCGGGAGGGTCGATAAAAATATGTCGCGGACGTCTATTACAACGCACAGCGTTTGGTACATAGGTATACGATGTACGCGAACAGTTATGGCACAAATGACTAAATACGTCACACTCAATTTCGTTTTATTTAACTTCATTATACAGGAGGCGCTTAGTACTTCTAAATTCACGTATTAATGCGAGATAATTATATGGATTTTGAGTTATAGAGAAAATCAAATTGCTGCCGCTTGTCAACAAAATCACAGGTTAAATGGAAGCGTTTACGAACGTTGTTTTCCAATTTACTGAGAAGGCTCTTCCTCGGACGGTCGAAGTTTTCATTTATAGTTTACAATTGCACCTATTTAATTAGTAAAACGTGTGTATGAATACATTTTTTGTAGTATATACTACTAAAACTAATTTATACAAAGGTAAACCTAGTTAAACTCGTTTTATTTTTTTTCCAACCCGTGCCTATAATGTCGTTCTGAAAATGGTTTTGTTGTTTCACAGGAGCTACGTGTTCTATCTATCGTGCGCTGTCTCTTACCTATTATTTATATAAACATTTGAATTACTACTTGACCTCTCAACTGATTTTAAATCATCTATTTTCACTGCCGCTTAAAAATAAAAAAAAACTATGCTGATGTAGTCGTAATTAATAATCTGAAAATTCCTCCCCCACATAACCAAGCATCTAGTCAAAATTAGTACAAATAAAGAAGGTAATATGAGATTAGATTAAATAAAATACAGGCATTAAGTTTCATAGATTAGAAATAATTGTATTGAAAAAAATCAAGTTTTATACTCTGTTCTGATTTACAAACATTAATGTAATTCATTATGCATAACATAATGGAAATATTATTGGTTCATACAGATTTATTTATATTTGATCTGTTTAAGACATATTTAAAAAAAAAAACAAAAAAAATATGGTTCTAAATAACGCCATCTAGCGAAAACTAATGGTACATTTTTCTTAGTTATTCGACAAAATATCAACCATTGAAGTCTTTAGAATACTTGAAGGTGTTACACAGAGTTGAGATAACATGATTCATTTATTGACAATAATAAATGAGAAAAAATACTTATAATAGGACATTTTCCACTCTTTGTTTTGTTATGTATGGGCCCAAACGTGTCGTATCTTTATTGCATCGGTCTTAACCATTCGAATTGTTGTAATTACATATTTTCCATTATTTATGGGACGCTGCTCTTGTTATTTATTTTACAGAATCGTTAAGTACATTAACATAAGTGTCTCTCTGTTTTATTATTAAATTTTTTACTCAACTAAAGTCACGACTCAGCGTCACGATCGCATAAAAGTATGACTTTATTTATAGAAATCGTATAATTATTGTTTAATTACACGCATCTATGTAATGGCTTATAATTACACGTGTGGTATGCAGAGGAAAATATCTTTATGACGGTGCAGAAACGACTTAATATCTAAACGACTAGATACGAGATATAAGAGGTCTTTACCTATGAAATTGCCGTTCTGCATTACTGGCCATTTCAAATCAAAATAATTTTTGTTTGGCTAAGAATTCTAATTTCAAATTAATTTTATTTTAAAAACATGGAATTCTTTTTCCAAAAGTCGTCATTTGTTTATTGATTAGTGTTACATTTTCATCGCATTTAAATCTTTTTTGCCATCATGGATACGTTAAAAATTAGATTCATTATGGAATATGAGTACCGTCGTGGCAGCAACGCGGCACAAGCGGCACGCAACATCAACGACGTTTACGGAGCTAACACTACAAACTAACGCACCACCTGTTATTGGTTTGCTCGCTTCCGTTCTGGGAATTTCGACCTGAAAAATGAACCTCACGGTCGTCCGAAGACTTTAGTCCACAATGACGAATTAAAGGCGTATGTGCAAGCTGATGATACACAATCTACGGCTGAATTAGCAGCAGCTTTCGACGTTAGCGTCAAAACAAAATTGGTCCATTTGCGTCAAATTGACAAGGTAAATAAAAGCTTGACAAATTGGTGCCCCACGAACTCAATGATCGCCAGCGCGAAGTACGCGTTGAAACGCGCCTTGCACTGCTCAACAGATACACAAATGAAGGAATTTTGAACCGCATTGTTATCTGCGATGAAAAATGGATTCTGTTTGATAACCGCACGCGCAGCAAGATGGTTGGATCCTGGTTCAGTACCTAAACAATGCCCTAAACGAAAACTTACCCCTAAAAAAGTGATGGTCACTGTTTGGTGGTCTAGCTCCGGTGTGATTCATCACAGCTTCTTACCAAACGGGGTGAGCATTACTGCAGATGTGTACTGTGAAGAACTGAACACAATGATGGAGAAGCTGGCACATCTCCAACCAGCATTGGTCAATCGCTCGTCTCCGCTGCTCCTGCACGACAACGCGCGACCTCATACTGCACAGCAGACGGTCTCCAAGTTGCAAGAACTGGGGTTGGAAGTTCTCCGTCATCCGCCCTACTCACCAGACCTTGCGCCTACAGACTACTACTTTTTCCAGAATTTGGATAACTCCTTGGCGGGAAAAAAATTCAATACCCGAGAGGCAGTACAAAATGCCTTTGAAGAATTTGTTGCCTCCCGTCCAGCTGATTTCTTTAAGAAGGGCATCAATAAACTGCCACTGCGTTGGCAAAGATGCATTGATTGGATGGGTGATTACTTCGATTAATACAAATAAAAAATACATGAAAAAAATTCGTTTCAATTTTTTCATACAAAACGGCAATTTCATAAGTAAAGACCTAATATTAAGATTATTCTATGATGCTTGAAAATCACTCGTAACAAATTGTCTTACTTAAAAAAGAAATGACTGTGAAATTAGCTAAATTTAATTTAAACGTTTATATAACATGTTTATTTTTTTACATTTCCAGTTTTCATACACCGAGAGCATAGATCAGATTTTGCTGTTCATAAGGTTTTTAGTTTTTTTGTATGATCTTCATATTTTACATTTAAAAATTTGAAGATCTTGAAAAATAACATTAATAAAAGGAACGGCTAAAATTGGATGTAGCTGATTTTCAAATGTAAAGACACATATGTCAGTTATTACAATAAAAATATCAAGGCTATAGGGAAATCGTCTTTAATATTTATCAATGTTGTATAAGTAATTAAATTTCAAGGTTAAAATATACTGTGAAGAGTTTTCTACAGAACATTCTAAATATATTTAAGTTAATAACATCAAAATATGTAGATATCTAAAAATCATTTCTCTTACGACGTACATTTACTAATTTAAATTGTTAATATTATCGGTTGACGGTGAAGGAATACATCGTGAGGAAACCTGAACCTGGCAAATAATCCTGTAGTACTACTATAAGTGGGAAAACATATGACTGTGGATTTCTCAGAGTTTGAAATCATCAGTACGTCGTGGCCTGTCGTGATGATTTCACCCATACCTTCCTTCAGGAAGAGGCCTATGATCCTGCAGTGGGTCTCTTACAAGCTGATGATGATTTCTTTTGTCTACGACAAAGCGCTGTTTACATATCTGCCAATATCATTGCTTAACAACAATTTATCAATATTTTTTAAAAACAATTTAATTCACAGTCACTTTTATTACCTCATCCAACATTATCTTTATAATTGTATGACAGTGCAAATAAATTCCAAGATATCAACACTTATTTATTTCGCATTATAGTTCTTCTTCTTACGCTTATCCCACATAAGTAGGGTCGGTACAACATGTTTGTCATGTTGTGGTTTATGATTTGGCTTAATTTTTACGATCGGCCGCCTGCCTGACATCAACCCTTGTTCAATCGTTTTGTTGTACCACTGTATTTATGATTATTATTATATAGTTACGAAGTCGCATTATTTCGCATTATAGTTAACTTTATAAAATTGATTAAGAAGGTTTTGTTTAATTTCGAAATGATATTAAATCAAATTCATTTACATAGGCAAGAAATATTGACTATTATGAAACAAGGGCAGACCTAGTTCCCGGTAAGAACACCAAATAATTGCTTTCCTTTCTTAAGCTATAAATACAATTGCTAATTTTTATTGTAAACTATTGGGTCCGGCAAACGTTTGTCCCGCCCTGCTAATAAACTAAACTAAATAACTACACTTTAACTACTTGTGAAAACCACATAAAAATCCATTCAGTACTTTTTCAGTTTATCCTGAACAGACATACAGACGTGGCGAAGGATTTTTTTACTAATATGTACTGATGAGATAGGTCATTGAGCATAATGAGACGAAAAACATAGTAAATATTCGTATATACGTTCAAATATAATTCGTATTACATTTATCTTCTATCCTATGATGTTGGGATATTAGAACAAAGCATACAATTATGTAAACAAAAGTCGTCTTGCATTTTCTCCGCCTTGCGTCAGCGTTTGGATTTTATACGAGCAAAGAAAATACATCATATTATACAAATTATAATTGTATTTAAGTGATAACACAATTAGGTATGTATTTTGTGCTGTTCCAACCGCACTGAGACCTCCAACTGTCGGCATCCAGCGTGTTTTTAATTGTTAATGCTTGAAATGTGTCAAGTTCACAGAGACAATTCCCACAGCCGGTGACCTTGAGGTAAGTTATGGCTTCTCCAGGTTGACTAACATAAATTGGCTGGAAAATAACATACGATATATATGTAAAATTATTTAAAAACTGGTGTGTTTTACTGTTTGAAAATAAAGTCAGCCAGAAAAGATGCTTTCGTCACAGAAGATAGTATTTCCGTCTACTCAATGAGCAGGATAAAAAATTTGTAATGGTCGAGTGGTTTGACTACTGGAATATCGCTTGGACATCTAGTCGTCTAAGTTCAAATCTTAGCATATATCAAAAAACATCATGAGGAAGCCTTTACATTCTAATAGAATCACAGTATGTGTGGAACAGATACAGAGCTGTGAATTTCTCTGAGTATGAAATCGCTATTATTTTATGGTGATTATGCTCATACCTTCTCTAGGACAGAAGGCCTTTGACCTAGCTGTGGGACCTCACAAACTTACGGTATTATCATTATTATACAGGTATATAATTAGTTTGAATCTCCAACTTATGATAGACTAGCGAGCAGCCCCAGCTTCGCACGGGTGCAACGTAGATAACCATATTAATGAAATACTGTTAAGGGCAGTTTTGATCTACATGTCATGTACAACGTATGTAATGTAATTAGACAAGGAATAATACTGTATTGTATAAAATAGCTTGGTAAATAACAGATAAATATTTTTGTAAGAAGATAAAAATGGTTTCTGTGGGTCCTTTAGAGTTCTTTGTCCTTTAGAGATAAATATATACCATCGCGGCCTTTTTTATCGATCTTTTTAAGATATACAATTCCGTAGTATATTAATTTGATCTATCTCGTAAGGTTTAGCCAACGTATGCGATTTAAGCGCACAAAAATATGTTTGATACGACATCACATTACAAATCTTTCAAGTTCAAACGATCTAAGAGAACAGACATCGGAAGCGAATTCATTTTATACTATGTTAAGACAAGAGAATAATACCATATTGGATTAAATACCAAATTCTAAATTTTGGGAAAGAAAATGCTTTGATAAATAGGTCATTTTAATTGTCACCAAGTCCAATGGTTATGTTGAAAATCTTTCTAAGTAACACAGTCACTTAAAATTATACAGCGCGACTGGTTAGTCGCCAGCAATATTTTTACGGGATAATCATTAATCGATTCTCGTTCTAAATCAATTAAAAAAATAGGTGCTTAATATTTGACCTAATTATCTAGAGAAACGCAAAACTGATATACAGGCAACGTCAGCTAATTTACGCAAAAACGAACTGGTGTAATAATAAGGAAAGCAATTAATCACACCGTACCACGTAGTCCCGCCCGCGTCCCCACTTCGATCCTCGCCCGCTTCCCTTTGTTCGAATGCGCCGTTTCCACGATAAGCAGTTACGTAATGTTGTTCATTGAACCTAGATGTGATTTTTTTTTACGTTTAGAAATATTGTTCCCATACTTTAAAAGTTTAACTAAAGTTATTTTTATTGTTTAATAAACATGTATGTTTTGATATTATTATTTTATATGTCAAATGTGACCATGAACTACTACAGAACTGAAGGATGTGACCCTTTAAATATTCACATGGTATAGTTGAACTGTCTATAAATATAAAGCTTTGCATTGTGTCGGGGTCTATAATAGCATTTTGTTGTCACCTTTGTCAGATGAAGTCATGATATTTTTTTTTTCGTTTATTGGTCTACAAAACTGACTACAATCTAGTTACATACATAATTTAGTAGTATAGAAAAACCATGTTGTGATTGTACTCTTCTAGATAGATGTAGACACAGCATGCATATAAAATACTAGCCGACCCGTGCCCACTTCGTTGGGCGGTAATAGGCATTATCAAGCTACAACTTTTCTCTAGAACTCAATCATATATAATTAAGGCAGCGTTCATAAGAAACGTTTTCGTTCGACCATTTTTCTCCGACTCCCCAGATATTACCACCTACAACCTCACAAACTTTACCTCTTTATAATATTAGATTATAGATAATATAATCAGTTAATAGTTTCTGCCCGCGACTTCGCACGCGTGGAATAGTTATTTTGGGCTAAGACGCAGTGGAAGCTCTCAAAAGGAAAAACTACCCCGTATTTAAAATATTTTTCATTGTTGTTCCGCTCCTATTGCTCTTAGCGTGATGACATGTAGCCTATGAGACTCATAAATAACGTGGCTTTATATTGGTAAAATAATTTTCAAAATCGGTGTAGTAGTTCCTGAGATTACCCTCTACAACTTCACAAACTCTATCTCTTTATAATACTAGTATATAGATTATAGCCCCTACCCGCGACTTCGTCCGCGTAGTAATAGTTACTACTCTGGGCTAACAATGACACACAGCAGAAGCTCTCAAAAAGAAAAAAAACATCTCGATTTTGAAACATTTTTCATCTGTGCTCCGCTCCTATTAGCCTTAGCGTGATAATATATATCCTATGACACTCACAAATAACGTGGCTTTCTATGGGTAAAAGAATTTTCAACGTCGGTTTAGTAGTTCCGGAGATTACCCCCTACAACGTCACAAACTCACAAACTTTACGTCTTTATAATATTAGTATACAGATTATAGCCCCTACCCGCAACTTCGTCCGCGTAGTAATAGTTACTACTCTGGGCTAACAATGACACACAGCAGAAGCTCTCAAAAAGAAAAAAATCTTTTGGAGCTTCCGATGCGTGTTAGCGTTAGCTCAAAGTAACTATTTCACGCGAACGAAGTCGCAGGCAGAGGCTAGTATTTTTTTTTTTTATTGGTCTACAAAACTGACTACAATCTGGTTACATACATAATTTAGTAGTATAGAAAAAACCATGGTATGATTGTACTCTTCTAGATGTAGACACAGCATGCATATAAAATATAGAGAACAGACATTAGGCGGTACACAAACAAAATAAATATATCATAAAACTAACAACCTAGAAATTACATTATTTAAGTGATTTAAGAGTATTTTTGATAGAGGTAACAGAACCTGAAAATTTGTCAATCTTTGTGCAAACAGCATTACAGAAAGAAGACATACGATGTACTAGGGAATGTTGGCCGACATTCGTTCTGCAATGAGGCAAGTAAAAAGTTTTTCTGTTATGGAGGCGACTACCCAAATGTGAAATCGCAAAGTTCAAGCGTTGAAGAATGTAGGGGGAGTCTGTGATTCCATGTACCAATTTAAAGAGAAACACGATATCAGAATTCCTTCTACGAGTACGAAATGGTATAATTTTGTAGTACGAGAGGCGTTCTTCGTAAGTTTTCAAGGCATGACATTTGTTATCTGAATATGCCAGGTATACATGAAGCGCTTTTGTACTCGTTCAATTCTGTCAGAATATACTTGGTAGGAAGGATTCCAAACAGGACTATTGTATTCTAAAATGCCGTGTAGAATAGTGTTGTAAATTATTGTTGTTAGGCTGGGTTCTTTAAATATTTTCATCTGACGACTAATAAACTCAGACAATTTAGATGATTTTTGGATTATGTTATCAATGTGATATCGGAAGCTCAAAGATCTGTCTATAATGATGCCCAAGTCTCGAATAGTTGTTACCTCCTTTAATTTAATAGAGTCGATCATATAATCACCGTTATGAGGCTTCTTCTTTCTTGTAAACTTTATATGAAAACACTTATCTGGGTTAAGTGACATGCTATTAAGGCGACACAATTCCTTAACATTGTCGATATCAGATTGTAGACATTGTACATCTACACTACTACTAAAAACGCGATATAACTTTAAATCGTTAGCATACCTTTTTAATTTAGCTCTTGATGATAACCAAGAGGTGCATGCAATTTACACAGATTTCCAAAAAGCATTTGACTTGTTAAATCACATTTTGCTTTTGAAACAAGCTTGCATATATGGGTATACACGGCTCCTTGTTAAGATGGTGTGAATCGTATCTGAGCAAACGTTCCCAATTGGTAGCAATTTATGGCCATAAATCTTCGGTGTCTGAGATTCCGTCTGGAGTTCCCCAGGGTTCCCATTTGGGTCCGCTATTTTTCTTAATATTTATAAATGATCTTTGTGCTTCCATTCAGTGTAAATTTAAAATGTATGCTGATGATTTAAAGTTATATCGCGTTGTAAGTAGTACTGTAGATGTACAATGTCTACAATCTGATATCGACAATGTTAAGGAATGGTGTCGCCTTAATGGCATGTCACTTAACCCAGATAAGTGTTTTCATATAAAGTTTACAAGAAAGAAGAAGCCTCATATCGGTGATTATATGATCGACTCTATTAAATTAAAGGAGGTAACAACTATTCGAGATACTAATTTGTTTGCACAAATTACTTATTCAGTGTCTAGGTTAAGCGACTCGCACGGTACGCGTGTACCGTTCGACGCCAGAGCCAAGACTGACATAACAGCGGTCGCTCCGCTCCTTTTATACCAAAACAAGTCGAGTAGGGGACAGAGGCGTGACCGAATCACAATGAATGTGGGTAGACGCCGATATATACATAATAAAATACACTTTGGGGATGCAGTGTCTGCGGACGGGCAGACTATTGCAGAAATTTTTAGCAAACACTTTCAAACTGTTTATAGTATGAATCAATCTAACACACAGTTCTCCTCTAGTTTAATAGATAATAATTGTAATTTCTGCAATAGTCTGCCCGTCCGCAGACACTGCATCCCCAAAGTGTATTTTATTATGTATATATCGGCGTCTACCCACATTCATTGTGATTCGGTCACGCCTCTGTCCCCTACTCGACTTGTTTTGGTATAAAAGGAGCGGAGCGACCGCTGTTATGTCAGTCTTGGCTCTGGCGTCGAACGGTACACGCGTACCGTGCGAGTCGCTTAACCTAGACACTGAATAAGTAATTTGTGCAAACAAATTAGTTATTATTTGTAACTAATTAATTAGTTATCTACTGTACCAAATAGTCTGAATTGATTATTATTTGGTGTTGAGTCGCAGTATTATTATGAAGGGGTGATAGTCTGAATTAATAGTTCTTAATTATTATTTTATATTGAGATGTGATGAGATTATTATTATGGTAGGTTTATGACGATATTATTATTATGG
>MU158723.1:131951-186798 GCA_015888305.1 Antheraea pernyi
CGCGTCGCGCCGACATCAGAAGTGGGATAGTACTTCGCCCATATTCTAGCAAGTGGGATAAGACTTCGCCCATATTAGCTTTGTTTTCATATAGATCCATTTTTGGTGTTCTGGCCACGCGCCGACAGCAGCGATGGCATCGCGGGCCCATCCTCTTTGCCATGTAGCAGGGTGTTTTGTAACACAATGACGTTTGGAAGTGGAGAACCTTCGCTTCTGATCACGCATCGAGTGCGCCACAGGGGCAAGGGGAACATATTTACAGTGAATGTCTTTAGAGAACATACAAAAGTATGGGTTTCTGTTTTAAGGGGTGCTTATGTTTCCGCACACAAAGATATGATGTATTTGAAATGCGCAATTGTTTGGTAAACGCGCAAAGGTGTTATGTTTGGGAGACATGCAAAGGTGTGTTGTGTTTGAGAGACACGCGCAATGCGATTGCTAGTCGGCTGGAGAGTAATGCCGTTGGGGGTTCCCGAGGGTTTCTGTGGACATTGCAGGTTGATTTTAATGACTCTGAAGTTAGTTTGGTCAGGAGTTACCGAGTGGAAGGAGTTGCCAGTGAGTGGAACAAATTCCTTTCATGGATTATTTTTGAAGGTTGACTATCCTGGACATTTACGTATTGAGGTTGGCAGTATCGATCCGATATTCTGTGGATGATGAAGTTATGCAAACTTGCTGTGTGTTGAGGTTGACATTATTTTTGTACCTATCCAAACCAGCCTTCCTTACGCGCGTGACTGGCCACCACGCGTATCCTTATCCCGGTCTGAGAGGCTAGATCCCAGAATGGGTGATTGCCTGTTTTACGACGTTAGCTAGATCCCAGTATGGGTGATGCTGTTACGATATTGACTTAGCCTTTTGTGTTTTTTTTTATTTTTGTACCTATCCAAACCATCCTTCCTTAAGCACATGGCTGGCCACCATGCGCATCCTTATCCCGGTCTTAGAGGCTATATCCCAGTATGGGTGATTGCCTGTTTTACGATGTTGGCTAGATCCCAGGATGGGTGATGCCTGTTTTACGATGTTGGCTAGATCCCAGGATGGGTGATGCCTGTTTTACGATGTTGGCTAGATCCCAGGATGGGTGATGCCTGTTTTACGATGTTGGCTAGATCCCAGGATGGGTGATGCCTGTTTTACGATGTTGGCTAGATCCCAGGATGGGTGATGCCTGTTTTACGATGTTGGCTAGATCCCAGGATGGGTGATGCCTGTTTTACGATGTTGGCTAGATCCCAGGATGGGTGATGCCTGTTTTACGATGTTGGCTAGATCCCAGGATGGGTGATGCCTGTTTTACGATGTTGGCTAGATCCCAGGATGGGTGATGCCTGTTTTACGATGTTGGCTAGATCCCAGGATGGGTGATGCCTGTTTTACGATGTTGGCTAGATCCCAGGATGGGTGATGCCTGTTTTACGATGTTGGCTAGATCCCAGGATGGGTGATGCCTGTTTTACGATGTTGGCTAGATCCCAGGATGGGTGATGCCTGTTTTACGATGTTGGCTAGATCCCAGGATGGGTGATGCCTGTTTTACGATGTTGGCTAGATCCCAGTATGGGTAATGGTTTTACGGTGTGCCTGTGTGCTTTTATTATTTTTGTACCTATCCAAACCATCCTTCCTTACGCGCTGGCCACCATGCGTATCCTTATCGCGGTCTTAGGTTACTTCCCAGGATGGGTGATGCTCGATGTTGGCTAGATCCCAGGGAGGGTGATTGCCGTTGCTAGTGTTAGCTATATCTATAGCCTTGTAAAGGTTAAAACGTGTTTGTGTTTACTAATGAACCGAGATTGTAGTGATTTAAAACAATTTGCTGACTATGCAAATTGGCAATATGTAAATTAGGAGTTAAATTGTAAAATGGTTTTGTAATATTGTATTTGTGAGCGCCGAGTGAGTGCCGGTAATATTGTTATAAGCGCCGCGAGCGCGCTTGAGTCGGAATGGCCGTATCGGCGCCTACCCACATTCATCGCGTGATTCGGTCACGCCTCCCTCCCTACTACTCGACTTGTTTTGGTATAAAAGGAGCGGAGCGACCGCTGTTAGGTCAGTCTTGGCTCTGGCACCGTGCGGTACACACGTACTGTGCGAGTCGCTTAACCTAGACAATAACTATTTGTAACTAATTGGTTATCTATTGTACCAAATAGTCTGAATTGATTATTATTTGGTGTTGAGTCGCAGTATTATTATGAAGGGGTGATAGTCTGAATTAATAGTTCTTAATTATTATTTTATATTGATATTTTATCTTTTCTATGTATCCCTTTCTCACCCTAATCATGAAAATTGAGGTCGAAATTGCGCTTTTAGATTAGTGTAAATAATATAACGTTAGTATAAACGGCTACATTTCTTTGAAATGTACGAGAGAAATTCAACATGCCTTGACGCATGCTCAAAAACTTTATTAAATTTAAGAAAAATATCACCAACGATTTAATTAAGTCGTAAAAAGTAATAAGAAATCTCAATAAAAAAGCTTACCAAGATATAATATTTCCCTTTCAAGAGATCTCTCCGTAGCTCTAGAGAGAAAAGAGATCCTGGAAGTGGGCTACCTTGAGACGGATATACCAGGGTTGCCACCATAAACGAATATACGTTTATATCGTGCGCAGAATACATATACAGCTTAGGTGATGCCTCTCCATTCCGAAACTTTGTGACTGCTTTAAAGAACTTATTGAGAAGAACCCCTGGAAATAGGCAAATAATATTAATAATGATACATTGTGTGCTGGTCGGAATGGAATGGTCGGAAGGCGGAATGTAACATGCCCTCAAGTATTTATGATGGATTGCCATAAAATAATACCTTTGTCAATCAAACACCACCGGCTAAGTTTTAGTACTTACCAGATAATAACGGAGTAATTTCTGGGTTTCCAAATACAACTGAAAATGAGGCATCAGCGGCTTTCTTTAAATCCGGCAGTAGTACCTTGAGTTTCTCACTCAGCCTGTAACCTACAGATTCCTTTAAATAAAAGAAGTTATCATTTGCTTACTGTTTGTAGGTATTGAGATGGGAACACGCTGAACCTAGAAAGAACTGATTTTCTTATAAGTGTGCTGAGATAGATTGTTCAACTAGAGGGTGGTTGCTAGCCAGGAGGACCTTAGAAAAGACCACTTCAAAATCCTATATATTTTATTCATTTAAGGTCCTAATATGGTGCTTATGAGCATCACAACTATTATTGTAAAATCTAACACTATTACTTAAAAAAATGTTACTGGTCTGAGTTTTTAAATGATGGGAAAACCAATTTGTCACTGTTTCTAGTATTTGAACTGTCACTTGTTAGTAGCTAGTATGCTATGATTCACCACGCTGGTTTCCTTCACCAAAAGCTCACGTGTACGATTCGAATAACATTGTTTGACACGATATCTTAACATCATTAAGCCGTAGTTGCTTTTACATTTATTGAACTCATTCAAATAAGGAATCCTACCTAAATTCTTTGAAGTTGCAGTAATAGTCACAAAATAAAAATAGTCGAAGCAGAACAGGCAGAAGTGAACACTCAATACAATGAAATAATTGTGTTCTTTTTTGAGATTTGGTAAACAATTATATTATGCATTATTTAGAATTCATAATTTATAAATAGAAATTATACCCATTAGACTGGTTTTCACATCTATTAGCACTCGAAGTAATAACTATATACTTTTTATACGGGTTTTTTATTCATCAAACGTATAATGGTCTGCACAAGCTCAATAAAAAATAGTCGTCGCTAGTCTCCCGCAAGCACAATACGTCACGAGCATGTCGAGGCCATCGGTGATGCGAACTCATAAGTAACCCCTACCATTTTTTTTAATATAAATTATGCTGATCAATCCAATATTGAAGATCATAATTACCTCACAATATTTATACGTGAGATTACAAAAGCAAGTCGAGAACATAATTAAATATTAAAAGAAATTATTATAATATTAATTTTAATATAAGCACTAACTTGACTGATCAGTAAATCAAAGAGACCAAATGTTTGCAACGGATACTTTGCTATGTCGAAGCCAGTTTCGGAAAGCAACATGTCTCGCATCCACATAAAAGGCTTCATAATGGGATCGCTTGAATTTATTACATTCATTAAATATTGTAGGAATACTGGACAGTTTGCAAATGCTGCATTCTGAAAAAAACCACATATAATAAAAAATATAAACTAGCAACCCATCCCGATATCGCTCGAGTCAAGGGACAAACTAATATAGTATCATAAGTGTATACTCAATTCAGCCAGTTATATAATAAAAACTAGCGGGCCATGCTGACGTTATCCCGCCCTGATTATAAGAAACCTTGACAAATTAACCTATACCTTCCTCATAAATCACTTTATCTACTCGTGAAAACCACATGAGAATTCGTCCAGTAGTTTTTGAGTTTATCGCGAACAGACAGCATACAGACGTGGCGGAGAACTTTGTTTTATAATACACTCGCCAAAAAAGTCAAAGCAACATGTACTAATTTAAATTTTAGGATGGTTCTTCACATTATAACGTATTTTATTTTTAAAATAATATCTTTAAGGTTCTATGATATAAAAATAATAGCTGTTGTCTTTATAAGTTCTTTTAATAACAGAAACGAACAATCTTAGAATATACTGTAGAAACTAAAATACATAAGAAACTAAACTTTTTTCTTACAAAAATGAAATTTCTAAAGAAAATGTATTTATTGTGAAAGAATAGAACAATTTAATACAAAGTATGGTCTCCTCTGCTATTCAGAACTTGTCGGCAGCGATTATTCATTGAATTAATGAGACTGTTTATGTCATCTTGTGGTATTCGCTCCCAATGGAATTGTAGCAAATCCTTCAGCTGTTGGGTTGTTGTCGCTCTGTCCAAGTCCTTCAAAACACCTCTCTGGAGCATATCCCATGCGTGCTCGATGGGGTTGAGATCTGGCGATTGTGCAGGCCAGGGCAGTACCCGGATGTTCTCCGTTGCAAAGTATTCACTGGTTCGCCGGGCTGTATGTGAACGCGCATGGTCATGCATTAACCTAAAATCGGAGCCAAAGGTTTGTGCAAATGGGTAGACATAAGGTCTGAGAATATCCTCAATGTAATTTTCAGCATTCATGTTTCCATTTACAAAAACGAGCTCAGTTCGCCTGTTCTTCATAATACCCGCCCATAACATAACTGTTGAGCCGCTGTATGGATGAACTTCCTGAACGCACCTGAGCCTTTCAGTATTTCCGGGCCGACGATACACTCGCACCCTTCTTGTATCAGGCTTAAACCCGAATCGCGACTCATCGGAAAACATAATTTTATCCCATTGTTCCTGGGTCCATGTTATGCGTTCTCTACACCATTCATATCGACGAGCGCGATTCCCGTGACGTATCGGTGGGCACCTGATTAGGCGTCGAGCTCGTAGGCCGTACTCATGCAGTCGATTTCACACAGTTTGAGGACTTACATCAACACCACTTGAAATTTGTAGCCTCAAACTTATCTCTCGAGCGGTTAACATCGGCTGGCGTCTTGCAGTCAGTTGTATGTACCGGTCTTGCCGAGTGGTTGTACTCCTTTTACGGCCTGGATGCTGTTCAGCGGGTTCTCCTGTATTATTGTAGCACTGCCAAAGACGACAAATAACACTTCTATGAATGCCAAAATGTCGAGATACCTGAGATTGATTACTTCCCGCTTGCAACATCCCTACAGCTCTTTGCATTTCATCTGCCATCAAATGACGTCGCTTCATGACGTAAAGAATATCTAACAACCCCCTTGTTAGAACTTTCCCGGAGATTTTTATGGCATCTCAGAATTCATGTTCCGTGGTATTATTTTCTATCCACTTCCCTTGTGTACAATAACCGAATTATATTACTTAAAATGCCACCAATATTACAAAATATAGAGTTAAATGAGACAAAATTATGAATAAAATACAAAAGCGACTACATGACATATTCCAATAACTCTAACTGGCATTATACACACATCAAAAAAGTCTAAGCAACATGCGTTATATTACAAATTTTACCATTTATGTTAATTAATTTCTAAGTCCAGTTAGAGTTATTGGAATATGTCATGTAGTCGCTTTTGTATTTTATTCATAATTTTGTCTCATTTAACTCTATATTTTGTAATATTGGTGGCATTTTAAGTAATATAATTCGGTTATTGTACACAAGGGAAGTGGATAGAAAATAATACCACGGAACATGAATTCTGAGATGCCATAAAAATCTCCGGGAAAGTTCTAACAAGGGGGCCACCATCTTTTGAACATTAGAATTATCGCAAGACTCCTGTAATATTATTCCAGTAATAGTCTGGATGATTGGTTGCCAAAAATAAAAGAAAAGAAAAATGCCAATTAATCGTAAAAGCTTCCTAAGTCCCGTCACACAAACAATATATTTTAAAGTGATAAATTTTTGATATCTTTTAAGATATTCATTGAGATTATATACTTTTCAGGGCTATGTTTATATACAGTATATATACAAGATAACTAGCACATTTAACGGTATAGGGGAGAAGTTTCCAAAGTGTCACCGTACAAAGTAAAGAGCGGTGTCGCGCCGCGCGCCGTGAGGCATTCCTTTTAACATTTCTCCGATAGCCTAACTTACTCATTCGTGGAAACAATGTAAACCATTAAATTCCCAGCACACACCGATCCATGTTGTGGATGTTTTAATAATTCTGCTTATCTAACCAATATCATTGTATGTATTTCTGTCAATTGTATCTATTTCAACAAACTAGCTAGATTATGGCGCTGTGACAAAATACCAAACTTGAAAGTGCGCCGCGGACTGAAACAGTTTGGGAACCCCTGGTATAGGGATAAATGTGGAAATAACTTATATTTTTTTAATAATATATAAGACATAAAAATGTTTACTGTAAATTATTCTTATAAGATCCTAAAAATTTCAAACGAAATTTTTTGTAAGCCTTTTTAAGATATAATACAATTTCGCAGTACATTATTTTAATGTAACACAAGCTTTAAAATAGCCAGCGCTAAGAATTTAAGCGCTCGAAAATAATTTTTATACGACTTGATAACAATAGGCCAAGTTTTCTCTGATCTCCGCAAATAAAAATATCTATGTATTATAATATGTAATATAATAAAGTACTGTACTTCAGTTGTTACAGCTGTGAATTATTTAAGCTAATTAATGACAACGTAATTAATTCAGTGTATGATTTTAAAATTTTTATTTGTATATAATTAGAATTATTAGCTAACATAAAGTGTAACTATGTACAAAATCGTAGATTTGAAAGTAAATTAGTACACCTATTCCTTCACTTGGGTTGTCGGCAGATGAAGGAAGGCTATACCTTTATAAGTGCGTGTACGACGTTGTGTAAGATTGATTATTGTTTCTGAAATCATTATTGATTATTACCACTAAGAGCAATTTGTTATTGTCTCCGAGAGCGTTGTTGTCTCTGAGATTATTGTACATTCATTATTAAAAAGAAAGAGAATCGAAGAAGTCGTCGTCTCATTTCATAGTGTCAGTCGTGTTGTGAAAATACATACAAATGGAGGATAATATCACCGTGAGCTCTGACTCTCCCTATCTACTTTATCATATATATTGATATTTTAAATTATTATGAATTTTCCAGCTCTCCTATCAACATAACATACATTTATATTGGCTAAATAAGAATTTAGCCAATTGATTGCTTCCATATCTGTAAGAGACCCACTGCAGGGCCATGGCCCGTTCTCGAAGGAAGGTATGGGTATAATCAACACGTCAACCTACGACGTGTTGGCGATCTCAAATTCAGTGAATTCTACAGTTCTGTATTTTCTCACATATGGTGGTATTATAAGAACAACTATTAGTAAATTCCTTGATGCTTGCCATTTTTATAAGGGGAGGTAACGAGATAACATTGTTTACAGATAAAATTTGTAAGCATATGTTATTGACTACGTCCGGTACCGTCACGACACACCCGAGAGGTGAGATTACAACGCCACCGGAACATTAACACTAGCGCCACCATATTATGAATAGCATAGAATAGTCTAGTTTAGAATAGTTTAGCGAGATCAGATCCGGGATATCGGTAACAGCCCAAGTCGAGGTGTGCCGCGCACCCTTGAGCTAGTTGCCTAAAGAAAATTGGCTGAGTACCTTAAGCGCTCGCCTAGTAGTCCGGTGAAGCTGTTAAGACCTTGCCAGGTCAAAAGGATAGTCAGTCTATCACAATAGACCAACACTGGTCGCAGTGATACAGGATTAAAGACCTACATAGCCCCTTTTCCAGAATAGGTCCCTATGGAGATCGACTCTCCGGACGTACTACGGGGCACCGGTCACTTTACGTAAAACGCGGTTTTGAAGAACCTGCAATTTATGAAAATTATCTTTCGACATATGCGCAAAAACAAGGCAACTATATGTCATAATAGGACGGATACATGTCTTATACAAAGTGAGCTTGTGTCTGAGGGACATCTTACTCTTATAATAAAGCAAAGGATGGAGGCGACCCAAGACCAACTAATATTACCAATGTGTAATTATTTGTTTGTTACGTTTTTACACCACAAATACGCAATCGATCATAATGAAATTTTGCATAGACGTCTGCAGTACTGTTTCCGAGGTATATGTCTAATTTACAATAACTAAAGCGAGCAAAAGCTGGTACCTAAATATAGCGAAGTGAACGTTTCAAACAGTTAATATTATTAACTGAAAAAAGTTATGCGTAACTAGATTATTGTTAAACAGTTCTTATTAAAAATATATCGGTGTTATTACAAAAAAGTTAAATACGTATTGAATACTTGCTTTAAAAGTAGCCATTTGAAAAGCCAACAATTATGTGATTAAACCACAAAATTGATTTGAACCATGCACAACTTTATATAATTTGAAGATATTATTCCATCTCGTTAATTGTTATTTCTGTTATCACAAAGAAGAACTAAATTAAACGGCCATAATTAAAAAATAACACATTATTCATAACAGTTTCTAAAGAGTATATTCTAATTATTTTTTTATAATTAACGACAACGCTCCCGTGTATATTATCTACATTCAATCCAATGTTAAAGTTTTTTTATATTTCTAGCTCGAGCTTCGACAAGAAGAGGTACAGACCAGACTTCCCCATGGACGAAATTGATCTATCGCACTTCCCCATCGGCTCGAAAAGGTCCCAGGACTATCCTCTAATTCCCGCTACCGCTTAAATATCAAGAATACTCCTTAAAACAAATTCCCACCGCGACTCACGGAGCAGCTTTATAAATCGACATTATGAACGTATTTATATAAATTAAACTCAGTATATTAAAAAATCGGGCAATAGCTATCGGAAAGCGTAGCGTTTTTGCCGGGCTTGTGTATGCCTATCACTATGGCCTTCTTCCAGGCGGCTGGAAAGTGTCCCTGGGACATGGCCGCATTGAAGATTCAGACCAATAGAGTTATTATGCGGTCAGGAAGAAGTCTCAACACTTCGTTCCTGATCCCATCGGGACCTGGGGACTTCCTAAGCTTAAAACGATTGATGGCGGCCGAAACTTCATCGTAAGTTACCGGGGTTAGGGCATCCACGGGAGGGAACGCGAGTGCATGCTCTACCGACGATTCGATCGATCCGATATGGATAGGGTCAGTGTTATCGGTGTTTGGCGAACACTGTTTTTCTAAACTCACCGCGAGACATTCTGCCTTATCTATGCTATCGAACGCGGGAGGCAGCCCGGGGCCTTTGTAGAGAGGTGGCATCGGAGTACTGAAGTCTGACTTAACATTCGCGCGAGTTTCCAGTACGCCAAGTGAGTTAGGTAAGGCGAAGCACAGCCCGGATAAATAGTTACAATATACCTATAGTGTTAATTGGCGTCCCTGACCGCATCGACTATACGTATTTTGTAACACAACGTATATTTTTGTTTTTTCTACGTTTCTGTACATATAATCATACACCTGTACATACAATAAATGTAATTTAAAAGGTTAAATATATTTGAAAAGGATTGCCTGTAGCACAAACAAATTACTTACGAAATCATACTTCGGTACGACTGTGGAATAAGGTAGCGGAGTCCAGTCCATTAGCTTTATCCAGTCAGGCTGAGGCACGTTATACATTGCAGCTATAGCATTTAAGGCAGTGAAGATTGTCCGGGATATAAAGGTGGAACGGACGGATACCTCCGCTGGATCGAAGCTTGGAGAGAGAAGAGGAGCGTATCTGTTTTTGATGAACTCTCCAAGCACATAACTTTTTCTCTTCCCAGCCTAAAAATTTGTTAGTATTGTTACACTCTGTATGTAAACTCAATACAAATAAACAATAACTCATCAACAGTGAGAACGGGATGCCATGGTCTCCTAAAAATAGACCTCGTCAAACGTTCTCAAATCGTTCGGATAATGATTTCATGCATCCAGAGTTTTCCACCATTCTTTATTAAAAGATATATACAGCGCGTCACGGTGCGTCCGATTACAGTTCTATTTTTAACATCGGGGCGAATACTAAGAGAAAAAAAGAAGCTATGTTCAAGGCTACAGCGACTACAACGTTGTAAGGTGTAAGTAAGTGTGACTATAGTTCAATTATATTATAGTAGGTCTATTTTATTATTGTTTACAACATAAATTTCTTCTGGCGTCAAAGGCATTGTATTAACTTACTGCCGTAACATTATTCTTTACTGCGCATGGCATTGGCCAATAGAAAACCCAAAGGTTGGCCAAAGGTCTCTTCCCAAGAAAATTTATGGGCATAATAACCATGTCAGCCCAAGAAGTATACAGTTCTATATTTTTTCTACACATATGAGGATAATTTAAAAACATTTATCATACTTTGTGTTTTTCTCACAATGTTGTCCTTCATCGTCAGCTGATATTGTTACCAATTTGAAATAGTAATCAGGAATTTAGTAAATAAAATCGTTTTAACACGCTAAGGTTCGGACTTCGAATGATACATACAGCTTTTTTGTCGCAAGTTTTCTAGTTTGATTGGATGTTTAAAGAATAATCCCTTGCGTATCACATAGACGAATAGGTACATAAGGTTCTAGCACCTATCTACAGAGGTCTGTAAGTGATGATGATGATTACAATACGTTCGAAAGAGGCTTGTAAATCCAAAGTGGTTTTCTAGAATTTTCGAAGCCGTTTGCAAATATGAAACGCGCGACTAACGCAAATATACAACATTATTTATGTATTTTTAATTATACTTGAATGTTTAGTTCATTTTAGTACTATATTGTTTTATTTTATTAATTATTTTAACTCCTCTCTCATTTTCACTGCTCACAATAACTTATTTTTGATCACAATACCGCGGCGTTAAGCTCGCCAATGTACAAACTAAAAAGTGTAATAAAATATTCATTATTTCATTCGTTCATTCACAAATATGGACATTGTTAATGCTGGAGGAAAAAATAACATTTAGCGAGTCGTGCGATTTCACCCCCACCCTATTAACTCCTGGACTGTACAAAAACCAAGAAGGGGTTAAGCTCCATATAAACGAATGTAAACCTCATGAGCCACAGGTCAACAAACTCTTGGCAGCATAAGCCTAAAAAGACCTCATTCATTACAAAACCTTGAAAAATAAGAGGTTATACGTATTGCAAAATCATGTTTTATGTAAAATATTTTTGATTTGTACATTTTTCTTTACTATACCATGATAAATTTAAAACTAAAAAAAAATAATTAAAAACACGATCCGCCATTTCCAGATTTGGGTCTCAAAAAATCAGCCGAGGAGTTAAAGATATCTTAATTTTTTATTTCTCTTTGCAGTACCAAATATTGGAAGTTTTAATATAAAGATTAGAGACATTTACCGGAGTAAGTTGCCCGAATCCATATGGTTCCGTGAGATTGTTTAAAATAGTCTTGTATTTAACAAGTTCAATGTAAGGTTTTATAGGAGTCTTATCGCCATGTCTGAAAACCTGTAAAATAAAATATTTATCAAAATTATTATTACAGAGGAGTTCTTACCCACGACTTTGTCCGAGAAGAATTTATCAAAAATGTTTTGTCCAGTGTAATTTTTTTTTTCTCGAACTGACTACGCTATTGACCCAGCAAGGTCTTAACAGCTTCACCGGGCTACTAAGGCGAGCGCTTAAGGCACTCAGCCGATTTTATTTTGACAACTAGCTCAAGGGTGCACGGCACACCTCGGCTTTGGCTGTTGCCTGATACATGCAATTCGCGATCTATCTGAGCTAACCTAAGCTAAGCTAACTATTCATACATATATGAGTTGTTGAAACATATATGTGTACCAAGCATACATACCTCAACAACTCTTATATATATTTCGTATCGGATAATATTCTAAACTATTTCAGTTTGATAAGGGAAAAAAATAAAACCCTTCCACTTGTCTGTGTATGCGTGTATGCGTGCACGTGTGTGGAGGTGATATGTGTAATGTTGTCGCAGTAATGTAAGATTTTGTGTCACTGTATCGCGCGAGCAACGTACTCAAGGGCTCCACGCCGAGGGAACGGACCTAGGCTTTAGCCGTTGCCGAGGGGGGCCTAGTCTGGTGTGCGGGAGCGAAATTTACCCCCAGACCACGGCGGCGTGATCTGTGGTTACGCGGGCGTGGGCGTGAGCACGCTCTGTTTGGAGAGACAGGCTGGTACTGATCGTTCACTGCCGTTATTTCATCGGGAGGGTCGGTAAAAATATGTCGCGGACGTCTTTTACAACGCGCAGCGTTTGGTACGGGTTCGTATTTTGCGGCGGATACCACTAACGGACTGGGTTTCCAGTGTAAAGATTCTGGACACTGCTTCTTTAGTTTATTACACCTGCCCGGAATCCTATTATTTTTTTTTTCTAAAATAAAAAGAGCCTTAGGTCCAACCGTTTCGGAGATTAGCTGTAATAACAAGACAGAGAAAAAAAAGTATTCTTGTTATAAGTATCATACATAATTTCATATCCATCTAGTAAATAGCTGTCATTTTGTGATTACAAGCTGACACTTTAATATTATTTATTTTTATAGATTAGTAAGGAGTAAAACATACTTTAGTAGTCGTAGCTCTCATGCCGCCCTGCGTGCTTCTTGTCAGCCTATACTGGCTGATCCGAAAAGGCGACTAACCGAAAGAAGCACTATAACTATTGTATCGCGTGTATAATGGGTGCAATCAAAACGGATACAATCGTTAATTGAAATTATGACTCATGTACAAGACATCCCTAACGAGCTTGGCAAACATTCATGCTAAAGGGGTCGTCTAATAATTACATGAAGCATTTAGGGGAGGTGGTCAAGTGGAATCTCGCTCAAACTCACGTGGGAGAGACAGAAGTTAATACGTAATTTTTTTCGAGTTATAAATAAAGTTAAAATGTGAGAATATTAGGTTAATTTAAAGTAAAACATGTTTCTAGAATAAAATGTGATTAAATCTGACAAAATTCTTCTATAAATCAAAATACAAGAATAGACGTAAAGTTATTTAGTATTAATATTACGAAATGTAATGTAACAATAATTATAACTAAATGTAATTATATCAAATATATAAAAAATAAGGAAGTAAATTGTTTTTTCTTTTTAAATAAATCCAACGCATTTATACTTAAAATACAAATTTTGAATGAGCTCGTGTGAGGTTAGAGGCGGAGGTGTGACGAGGGGGCATATCTCACGACATCCGCCTAGGGTGTTAGAGGGGACAAAAAAAATTGAAAACGCTTCACGTAATTAATGGACGTCTTTACAGATATTAAATAAGTCATGAATTAAAAAATATATATAGAAGAAGTTTTTGGATTGTCTATTCTTTTACATGAGAAATAAATTAAGTAATAAAAATTGATTTGAAAATTACAAAAATCTACGAGCAGCGTCACCTACTGGGTCCAACTATAGTTAAAGATCATTCAGGGTAACCTCTCTTATTCACAAAAAATCATCAAAATTGGTCAAGCTATTTAGAAGGAAAGAATTGCCTAGACACGTCAGCAAGTTTCTGTTAAAATAAAGATTTAAGACATAGGTGTATTATCGAATCTCGCAGATTTACTTCTCAACATATCGTCTTCTAAAGTGTATATCTTTATACCCTTCAGAGTAAGACAATATGAACATAAAACAAATCATTTCATGTGTACAGGTGTTTTATGTTACACCTTGAACAATACTTGTGTATTTAGAAACAATTTAACGATAAACGCTCTTATACAAGAAACATATCAGTTACAACCTTGTTAAAAACCAAAACTATTTTTAAACAAACTTTATAACAATCTTAGACCTTCGCTTTCCTCCTGCACAGTCCTGGTTATAGAAAACTATATTTTTGAATGGCAAAGGTAGCGAACAGTGAGACGGACTTACTCAACACTTACCGTTATATTTGGTTGATTTAATTACTTCATAAACATTTATGTAATTGGCTGGTGTATAAAGTATATTATTGTAAAATTTCAGCTAAAATATTTCAGTTGTTTTCGCATGAAGGAGTAACACACGTCTGACACACTCATTTATATATAGAGTAGAAGAAGATAAAGAGAGTAGTGTCATTTGCGTCACTATCTTTTCAAAATGAAACCTACTTAACATAGTGCTTGAACGTATTATACGGCAAATCGGTAATATGTTTTCAAACATCATTGTAGATCCTAACACTATTTTTTTCTTTAACTGTTTTTTTGTAACTTCTAGTCAATTATTACTGCCATTGTCGACCAAGAAATGATATTACATTATATCTTGCGATCATTTCAATGAACTAACAATATGGTGGTCGTGTAGTTAGAACATCCTAGGGAGTTTTTGTGGCAAGTCAGAATCCATACTCCGTGGTATTTATCTCCCATCCACTTCACTTATGCACCAATATTACGTAAAACACCACCTATATTACAAAATATACAGGTAAATAACACAAAATTATGAATGAAATATAAAATTCACTACAAGACATTGCAAAATCCCGCAAAGAATTTCGCTCGGGACTGTTAATTTTTATCATTTGTAGTTTTAAAAGCATGCCTCTTAGTAAAATTTAGCTTATTTAATTTTTTGCGGACATATATTAAATTACCAAAAATGTATTGGTAAGGCAGATTTATATAATAGAAGTATAACTTTGATATACCAAAGAAAAAACTTTAAGTAAAGAAGAATTATCGAACGCTTACCATGAACGACAGCACCAGTTCTGTTCCTTCGGTAGTGCAACTATACACATATGTAGCTAAAAATATATTTATTAAAATTACACACAACTTATACATTATTGTACGTGCCATGACTAACAACAAACGACTGGCTTGTCTTAGCCGTTTGTTTTATTGTTAACTGCTTTATATTTTCTTGACACAACGACAGTAAATACTATTCCATTTATAACTACATCTGCTCGTGGCTCTGTATGGGTTTTATACATATAACGTATACTATATATAGACGTATACTATATATATTAAATTTCCACAACTAAGGATGTTTAAAATAATTAATCTAATGAATATATTGTTCGAAATCAGGCCAATCACTTTTTAAGTAGATTTTGAGATATATTCATTTTTCTGAATTTTGTTGCCAGGGGACTGACCAAGTAAACAGAGTACTGATAAAATACACAATTTCGTAAGAAATATATGAAATGTTTTAAGATCGTACAACAAGAAATCTTAAAATATAATAATGGCATATATTTTTAAAGTAATAAATCACTTTCTCTTGTAGCTATTGATAATTTTGATTAATTATTAATAATGATGATATACTACTATCTTAGCCTTCAAAACAGTCTTTGACATTTTTAATGACATTATGTTACTAAGTTTATAATACTTTGAGGTAGTTTTACTTAATAGTACACATTTGTTTATCGATAGAAACAAAAATATGGCTATCTATGCCTTACGAAATTATAATAATTAAAATTAATAAAATGAGATCTTTTTCTCGATAAAAAATTAAAATAATGCTTAAAAATTAGTTTACTACAATAAGTAATTTGCGAAAAGACAATTTTTGTCTACAATTAATAAAACACTCTATACCCTATCGTAATAAGTTTGAAATAAGTATTGCTTTTTTATTATTTAGTTCATATTATATAGTCAACCTGAACATCTGACACATTTTTATCAGCCAATTTAGATGTCATTAGTGCCTCTCGTGTAAGTGGATAGTGGCATAATCTTCGAAGTCTGTGAATATGGTTAAAGTATTCAGACATCTACTATGTTTAGTTCACAATTCTGTCTGAAAACGAATATATACGAGAGAACATTGGACTAAAAAAGGCAGATGATAATTATAATTAGACTAATTTGAATGTCAAATGACATGGTACTCATTATACTGGTCATTGTTGTGGTTTAGTCCCGGTGTAGCTGCGAAGGCCCATCAGGCCAATCGCGTATAATCATTTCGAGAAAAAAAACATTATCGTTGACAAGAATGCTCGAAATACTTCAGTTGTTCTATGATCTATATTATTGCTTGTAGCCGTAGAGCAAACAATTCAAATAAATCTTACAAAAATATGCGCGATGTGTGAGATCATACTTGTCGAATACTAATCACTTTTACATACATTTGGATATTGTTTAGTAAAGCTAATTTCAATATCTGTGAATCGTAATCGTTGCTTTGTGCGGCCTCGCTTTATATATTTCGACTAACTTATATGAACACAAATATAATGTAAAAATGAAACTTACATTAACTTACGTTATATAAATTGAATCTTAAATACAAATCATGGATAAATACATTTTAAGTTCTCGTTAAAAAAATTAGTAATACTGCCATCTAGTGATACTCATCAGAACTATAAATCGTAATGTATAAATTAAATACGCACCGTCAGGTGGCATGAAAACTAATTTTACAAGTCCGTTGACTCTAAACAGATTCTCATATAGTGTCAGTGTAGCAACAAGTAGGTACTACTATATTTTTTATCAGAACTGCTTTCTATATAACAATGCCTATAAATTAAATTATAAAATATATTGTCATTACTTCAAACGGTAATTGCTTTTGTTTAATTGAACAATGACTGTTATCTTTTTTATACCACGATGGTGGGGACTAAACACGCGGGCCGCCTGATGGTAAGCGGCCACCACAGTTTATAGACGTTTGCAAAACCGGAGGTATCACATACGCGTTGACAACTTTTTAGAAATCTGTGTACTGTCCGCTTGAAAAACCCCATACTGTAGTCTAATAGCCTATGCGGAAAGTTCACTCCACAACCAGAGCATTGCGAGAGCAAAATCGTCTGGAACAGAATCATCCCTCACCATTTCAGTTCCAAGGTGTGAGAATGAAGTTCCAATAGAAAATATCTATTTATTTGATAAACAATACACACGTAGACAAATACTCAATAAATTATTTTTCAAGGTAGAGTTTTTTTTTATTGTTGCACGGCAAACTGCGTTATGCCTGTTAATAAATACACCAAAATTCAAAAAGAACGGCGACCACGGGCCACCCTTCATCTGTCCCTGCTGTCATGCCGGCCTGCGTAAATGCGTTTATGGAACGTGTCGTCTCAGAACTTGCACTCCGAACCCTTAATCACGCTTTGAACATAACCTGGCAACATATACTAGATCGTATATTTAATAGAGATTGTGTACATTATATTATAACTCTATAGAAAATGGTAAATAGAACGAAAGAAAGAAAGATATTTTTTCACTACATACAAGACATTTTTACAAGTAACATAAAACTTAAAAAATTAAAGTGAAACAAGGGTTGCATGGAGTGAAAAAGGTCTTTATCTCTGCATAAGCTGCAGGATTGCACTTGCAAGCGCTGCAGCGCTGGTTTTCGGACAAAGTCCGTTGTACAAGGACGAAATTACAATCACACGGACGCATTTACACCATGATTCCGAACTAATATTATACATGCCCTTAATAATGTAGTCTAGTAAATAAGGGGTTTCGCTCACCGACGAGCCTGAACCAAGATCAAGGTACTATGCGATATAACTTTATCTATCTAACCTGGTACTGGCGAATTTATTTACAAATTGTTTTAATGTTTTATAGGGATAAAACCAATCTCTGTGCATCTGCTAAAAGGTTTGTTTTTTTATACTTTATGGGTTTAAACGTTTGACCGCAATCTCATCAGATGATAAATGGCGTTGTGGTCTAAAATGGTAACGGTAATGGTCACGTCCAAGCTAGAGGAGACTGGCTTTCTTACCTTGGCGATTGTAGTCCAGTAGGATAACTACTGTTTGTAAGTTGGTGACAGGAGATAGCGATACCCACCACAAACCATGTCTAAAGCCCACGTGACGCGTTTCAACATTAGCTTGTATACGTTCAACAATCAAGAAAAATCGTGGAAGTGACTCGCTTTTATTTTGCCAATTTCCATTGACTTAGTCATTTTATCGAGCTACAATAAAAAGAAGAATCCTGGTCTGTAGGTGATGACCGGTGATTTTAGACTGCATCTATACTATACCAATATTATAAAGCTGAAGAGTTTGTTTACTTGAATGCGCTAATCTCAGGAACTACTGGTCCGGTTTGGAAATGTTTAGTGTTAGATAGCTCATTTATCGAGGAGGTGATATCATCACGTTAAAGCCAATAGGAGCGGAGCCCAATGAAGAATGTTTCAAAATCGGAGTCGCCAGTTAAATTTAGCGTTAGGACGAAGTCGCGGGCAGAACCTAGTATAGGATAAAATAATACGTGGAATTTATGATAAAATAAAAACAAAGCTAATTTAATGCTTCACCGTTTTATATGTTAATGTCGTAATAGATTAAAAGCCAATCATTAGTATTTGTTATGATAGTTATGATTGTGGGATTTGAAGTCGGCGGCGGAGGTCAGTCCATTCCGTCAGTCCGCGAGTCAGCTGCAACGCGGTCTGTACAAGCGCTAGTGAGACGCCGCCTCGCCGGGCGACCTGTCCGCCTCATATTTCCGTGTCTTTAACTTTAATTCAAACACTAATTAAACTGTAAGTATCATTGTTATAATCTATATTTTTAATTATTATTACACGATGTGCTGAATATTATATAATATAAATAATCAATTATAGATTGTTTTTTATATTATTTAATTTTACGTAGTAAAATTCATCAATGCTTATTTCTATATCTTCGAAAAATATTTAAATAAAGTCGTGAATCACAATTATAGTTATACATAGAAACGTATAATATTCAACTTAGTTCGATGCGGTAGGGAATTATAAGCCGATTAGATTTCATCAGATAAGGAGCGTTCTATATCTAAATATATGTAGTCAAAAATCACAAAAAAAAAAAAAACTGTGTTCCTTACTAACAGATCTATGATACATAACAAACACTTGGTAAACGAGGCTTAAACTTTTGTCTAAATATAAAGGAGTAGGGCTAATTATGACCTACATTTTGTTTATTTGCTGCTTGTATACAAAAGTTAATTATTAAAATTCTTGACAAATTTCGGAAATATTTTAATTTAATTTAAGAAATATATATTTATTTTTTAAATTTATAAACAACTCAAAGATTGTTGATAATATCTCAGAACAAATAAGCCAACATTAACTACACGTCCTATACCTAACTGTACGATTTAACTTGGAAAAGATTATAGAGAGTTATTGGCCACTTGCTATGAATTTATGAGTACATTAGCGGGCCTGGCTGACGTTGAAGAATTCCTTGACAAATTATATACCAAAATCTTCCTCATGGATCACTTTATCCACTGGTGGAAACCGCATGAAATCCGTTCTGTAGTTTTTGAGTTTATCGCGAACAGACAGACGCGGTAGGGGACTTTATTTTATACTATGTAATGAATACAAATACTGAACAATCCGGTGTTATAATTGTATTTCTGAATTAGCCAGTGTCTTATATTTTTAGTAAATTGTAGCTAAGTTAGCAGAACGACGAGCGTACATAGCCAAATGTTCATAAATTCTCATCTCATAGTCGTAACAGCTAATTTCAAATCATCATCAATTTAACCATTTCACCTAATGATTATATATATATCATCATCTTCTTACCCTTATCCCACCTAAGTAGGGTCGGCACAACATGTTTTCCTTTTCCACGCTCGCCTATCAGATGTCATCTCAGTCATCACACCTTTTACACACATATCATTTTTCACACAATCCATCCATCCTTTTTTCGGTCTTCCTCTACTCCTATATCCACCATCATACTCAAAACTTTTCTAGTTACACGTTTTCATCTCTCCTCATGACATGGCCAAACCATGCCAACCTTATTACTCCTCAACTTCTCTGTTACTGGTGCTGTTTTCAAATTTTCTCTAATATACTCATTCTTAATACATAACACAATACATCCCTTAACATTCACATCTCTGCCACATGTAGTTTTCTCTCATCCGTCTCTTTCGTAACAAGGTTGGGCATATTTTTATTATGCTTATTCAATGGTATCATTCGAATATAAGCATTATTATCACATATTGTGAAATATGTATTCTTTTTAAACGTTATAGACGATTTAAAGGCGCATGTTTGCATTTTTTAATTGCGGCAGCTTGTTTTTTCTAAGTTGAGTACATCTACCTCTGTCATTGGGAAGGTCGCTGGACGCGGTTCACCGGTTAGCGTTCTCGTTTACTTACTGTCAAAGACGTTTCTGAATATATATATTTGTCGTGTATTATCGTAATACAGCATTGTTACAAGCATATAATCATTTCCTCCAACATTGCTTCTTATTAACCAGGAAATTTAGTCCAGAATTTAAGTTAAAATGACGAAAAGTTGTAACAAAATGGATAAATTTACGCTAGGAACTTTGTATTTGTTTACGACTTAATCCCGACCACCACATACTAGGTCTAACATCTGTCATAAAGGAACCTTCAAGCGTATTGTGTTCCAGTATCAGCCGATGTTTCAAGTCATCAACTGGGGCGTTACCGTGTCTGTGCATTACTAGACCACTAGTACTATGCATTGTACCTAGCCCAATTGGACTTGTCAACTGTCATTATTAATATTACCGGTATATATAGTGCCTTGATTAATCATTAGGGTGGCCCAAAAAACGAATATTGGGTTTTGAGTCTCTTACGAAGATATGTTAGTTTATCATGTTTTAAGAGCTTAAACCAAAGCGCAGATCAAAAAAATTCAATTTATTTTTGTTATTTCACTATTTTACCATTAAAATGATTAGGATCATTGAAATTTTCAAGTCGATATATTAATATTCAAAGGACGCTTAAGATTTTTTTAAGTTTCAAAGTAGAGTACCTAAACCCTCTTCTAGCGATTTCTGGAAAAAAAAATCTTGTAGTTGACATACTAAAGACCAGAAGTAAGGTTAGAGAGATGTAAAATAAATTCGAGAATATTTTAACTATTAAAATTGAATTGACAAAAACTTATAATTTTTTATTCTTTTCAACGATTTTGGTTTTAAATTTTGAGCTACGTTTTACAACTTTTTTTTCAATGTGCGCTTGGGTGGGTGCTCTTAAAACATGATAAACTAATATATTTTCGTAAGAGACTCAAAAAAACCTATTTTTTGACCAACCTACGTAACATATATAAGATGAAGACTAATAAAACTGAATATTGCAATACACAACTCTGTGCGTGTACTCTGAACCAAAACAAACAACTGATTTACTTTGTTTATAAGTTACCTTGAAAATAATCGACTTCCGCAACGATATTCTTCGTTTAGAAGCAATTATCTCTACTTTACTATCAGATAGGGACTGAGCAAATATTATCTGAATGCATTGTAATAATTGTAGATACTGGAAAAGCAAATGAGAAGATAAAACCTTACATAACATAATAAATACGTTTTGCAGCTCGTGCAATTTTTGTAACGCGTTACCGCGTCACATAATGACGCAGCTTCATTTACGTTTTCAAGACAAAAAAACTGTTTATCACTATTTGATACGTCATTAATTTAACTGAAATATATTGTTATTTATATATAAAAAAATAGAGTTTTTTTTTGTTTATCACTTGTTACGTAATTCAAAAGTTTTTACAAGATGTACAACAAATAATTATTACAAAGTACAAAGTATTTTATTGGTATTCAAAATAATTTAGTGAGTGACTGCGATAGGTCATATTTTATAATCGATGTTGTACATTTTATCTACGAATTAAGAGTTCCAATTAATTAAGAATAATAATTATAGTACAGGCATCTGCAATCAAATATTATTACGCCGAGTATCGAAAGAAGCCAAATTAATCTATAATTTGGTGGACGTCGGTATCGGCAAGGAAGTTAATGCAAGGTTCTGTTTATTTTTTTATTTTTTTTGTTTGATTTATGTTTGTTGTATGGAAAAGAGTGGTGTGCTCTTATTGAACAAACGCGCTGCAAAAATAAAGATAAATAAGATTCTCAATAGTTGTCTCAAAAACACATACCAGGTTATAATCTTTTTGCAATCTTTAGAAACGATGAAAAGAAAAAAATTTGTTCCGTTTTCCTCTCTCTTGAATTTATTTGTATCAAAGTATCTCTTTTCTAAACTATTCATCGGAACATGAATTTCATAGAAAAAGATTACAACAGATAGACGATATAAGTATTTGTTCCCACGCTACTTTATTTAGGTAATTTATAAAAACAAAGAAATAAAAATATACAACAAATAAGTAAATCTTAGTCATCATATTATACACGCGAATGTGTTTGTCTGATACAACTTCAGGTCTTAATTAGTCAGTAGATTGTTAAGATATTTTATACACGTTGTCTGGAATACGAATAAGGGCATAGGCTATCTTTCATCTAAAAAAAATAGGACTGTTCTAGAAATATTAACCAAAAAAAATTGCATTAAAATAAGCAATGCCGCGAGTAAATCTAGTATCTTATAATTGGCTTTAAAACGATCCATGTTGAACCTATGTAATGTTTTAACGTATAATGTAGTGATAGTTTCAAATTTCATTTTGAAAAAAAAAAAAAGACTGAACAAAGATATTAGAATATGTTTGACAGCGGACATGAGCTTTTTCGTTTGCAGGACAAAATACAAAAAATATTACGACAGTGATATAAAACACATGAAGTTATTAGTAACAAGCTTTTGTCCACGGCTTCGCTTGCGTTAGTGGATAAATAGCAGCACTCTACGACTTCTATTCCAATAAGAATGTGTATATAAAAAAAGTTATGATAATCAGTCGTATGGTTAAAGCGTGAAAGTGTAACAAACAAACTAGCATTCGTATTTATAATATTAGTTATGACTGAAAATATATCATTAAAAATAACAGGGAAATTGATTAACTGACAGACAACAATTATTTATTATTATTGTGAACATATAAAAATATATTATTGACTTATTTTCATAAAAACTAAAAAATACTTGAAGGATTATAGTATCTGGGTCATTGAATAAAAATTGTATACATGTATATATATGTGTACTCAGTTGGTTGTTTATTTAAATAATTAATCCATATTAACACACACTGAAAAGAACTAGTCAATGTACATACCAACGTGTACAAATGGAGACAATATATTATACAATATTTCCTGTACTGATCCTGGAAGGTATATCTATATTTAATTGTTCTTTTTACTGTGGGTTTGCTTTTGTATGAAATTATAACTTAACTCATCTTTAAAAAATGTTTTTCAGATTTTACATTTGTAGCAACAAAATTCAGAAATATACACTTTTCTTTGTATATTTACTTGTAGAATGATTTTAATATCACATACACATACAACACATCGGTCTGTAAGGACCCATTGTAAGGCCATAGGCGTGTAAAGAAGGCATAGACATAATCACTACGCTAGCACACGACGTATTTCAAACACCTAAAAATCCAGTTCTATGTTTTTATTTTTAAATACTATAGAGTTTTTAGCGTTTGACCACCATCTCACCTGATATTAAATGACGATATAGTCTAAAATGGTAAACACGCTAAACATAGAAAGGGTCTAGTTCTCAAGAGCACCTGCTGGAACGCACCGACAGGTGCTTGGTGACAGATATCTCAGCTGGAGTATGGTAACTAGCCAGTAGGATTTAGTAAAAGCCCTACCAGCATGCTGTGGTTACATCTTGAATACTTTCCTTCACCGAAAGCTCCGACACGGTAGCTAGAATTCGAGCCTGTGTCTATCGACGCGGTGTCCGAACATGCTATCAAGTAAGCCACCATCTTTTCAAAACATACTTTGGTACTAGAACATTTCTCGGGTCCAGGTTTCCTCACGTTGTTTCCTTTCACCCTCTCACGACAATGCCACTAATTTAAATTAATAAATGTACGTGAGTTCGAACCTGCGGATATCGAATTGACACCCAAACGATCAAACCCCTCAACCATTTTTTCCATAATCAATTTAATTTTGCGTAGAATACTTGTAAATTCATTATATAAAGATCAATTATTAACACTATGCACTACCTAAAATTACAAACCGTCGGTTAAGAAACGCGCCGTGGGAACAAGACTTCTACTAATATAAACTTTATAATACATCCTCCTTTCACTAAAGACGGTTCAAGACATTACCGATGCTGTTCGGAGTTTCCTAATGGACCGCATTGTGTTAAACTTTGTATCACTTATTAATGTTACAGTTCAACTAAGATGATACAACACTAATTTTGAACTGCAGCTACGCTTACCTTTTCAGCCTTAGTTTTTTTTTATATCATAGGACGTAAATGAACAGGCGGGTTACATGATGGTAAGCGATCACCGCCGTTCTTAGGCACTAGCAACATGAGGGAGTCACAAGTGCGTTACCAGCCTCTGTTTGGGGGGGTTTGAAGAGAGCCTCCAGCGCTCTCACTGACCGAACGAAACGCAACAATGCAAGCACTGTTACTTCACGTCGGTGTTCTATGGGTCCGGTGGTAGTACCCCGGACGAGCCGACCCATTCATGCTGAAACCAGTAATAGCTTCAGCGTGACTCTACCACTTACGTAATACAATGTAGTACAATGGGAGTTAGTTCCGTTATTAAAACTTGCAGACAGCCCACTGATAATAATTACATATTTCGCAATAACAAAACGAGAACAGACTCTTCAACGACAAACAAAGAACAAAGAAGTTCAGAAGTAATAGATTAGCATGGTATGGGCATGTCATGAGGTGAGATGAAAACCATGTAACTAGAAAAGTTTTGAGTATGATGGTGGACGGATATAGGAGTAGACAAGACAGAAAACCGAAATAGATGTGGATGGATTGTGTGAAAAATGATATGCGTATAAAAGGTGTGAATACTGAGATCACATCTGACAGGGGTGAGTGAAAAAAGAAAACATGTTGTGCCGACCCTACTTAGATGGGATAAGGGTAAGAAGATGATGATGACATTTACCGAGCGTACCGTGACGGTTCATTTAAATATATAAATACCATGTATCTAAGAAGTAAAACTAAAAAAAAGTCGTGGCAACCGACAGAAGTGAAAACTAAAAAAAATAATGGAATAACTGTGAATGAATACTTTTGATTTTTTAAATTAACTATACTCTGAATTATTTAGATTAATAATGTGTAAATTAAAATTATTATCATTAGCATGGTCTCAAATCTATTGGCACTCCAAACAATCATCATTCTCGTATACGTTTTTATACAGTTTATGAATTAATCGAACATATGAAAGGTCAATATTAGATGTACACAGGCCGCTATACTACGCGTCGCTAGTCTCACGCAAACTATGCAAGCGCAATACGGTCGGTCACGCTTACTAGCATGTCGCTGACGCGATACCATAAGTTTATCTCCTGCCAAAAAAAATACCGCTCAACGCACCTAAAGAATTCATCAGAATCTGTCAAGTAGTGTTTGCATGATGCGACCACCACACTACTACCATTGTATTAGTATAGAAGATTGTAAGTTTACTATGTGTACATTATTTCAGTTTACCATCTCATAGTCAATATTTAGTTACCTCTTTGTCTTACTACAAGTTATATATAATTTAGAATCAAGTTCATGGTCATAGGAAATTGTTGGCAAAATATCATTAAGTAAATATTTGCGTTATAAAAAAATTGTTATCTTCAATTACATTACAGAAAGATGGTCTTACGTGTGTCATATTGTCAGATAATGTATAATAGCTTGAAATGTTCATTAATTTCTTATATAGTGTAAATAAACACTGGGGAATTATATAATAGGTTAATTTTTATTGTATCGAACTGACTACACTGTTAGACTGGCAAGGCCTTCGCAGTATCACCGGACTACCATTGGGTTAAAGTTTCAAATATATTACTGATGCTAAATCCTATTCGAAACACTGTTAGTATTTACATATCTTGAATCTTATATATATGTTACACGTTACAGTATATGGCGTGCAAATGCAAATATTTTTGAAAGAGCATTTCTGTACATGTTCTCACAATTTTACATTTCTTTAATACAATTTTTTTTAAACGCGTGTTGAACCGCAGTTTTTCTCTAACTGTATTGAAGTAAAAAACCAAAATAAAGATTATTCTATTCAATTTAGGCCCTGAAAAGACGTTTATGAACGATAAAACTACCACCGGTTTAGATTTCATATACACTACAAACATAGATGGTTACATTCGTTTTTGGTGGATGCACAGTGAGGCGTCATTAGAAGACTTATTTTTCGTCTATTTAAACCTGCTTGACATGTTGCTTGAACTTACTATCCGACAAATCGGTAATATGTTTTGGGAGTAATCTCTAATAAACTGTTACTGGTCTTAACCAGGCTTAAACATAGGATGACCAATCAGTTATTCTTTCTAATATTTAAGATAATGAATTCCTGGAATTTAGACTTTAATGATTTCCAAGACCTCATATTATAAATTACTCGAACGGCCCATTTTAGTAGTAGGAATATGGTGTCTACTTCAGCTGATGTCCCCCGCAGCGAAATACCATAAGACATTAAAGTAAGTAAGCAAGGTAGACCAACCTAGCAATGGCAATAGCTATTAGCTAGCTAGCGAACTGCTTGAACTGCTGTACTAATAGTTCTGTGGTAAGCGTGTTAGAAAGCTAATCAATCGACGTAGGTTCAAATCAATCGAGCCGGAGTTTTAAATGAAAAATACATCTTGATGATACCATAGCATGGCTACATCGCTAGTTACCGCTCCCAAGTTGATAATCTGTCACGAAGCACGTGTATACCATTTTGTACCACATCATCATTTGACATAAGTTGTGATTGTTGTGGTGAAACGCTAAAACTTATGAAATATTATAACAATGTTACCCCTCAATCTGTAAAAATGCTTGATAAAATCCATATTAATTAATTCGGGTTTAGTCGTAAAAACAACATTCGAAACATCAACAGTCGTATGACATACACAGACTTGTTGAAACGAATCGCGCCATCCATCGTATGTTGATATTAACCTCTGGACTGTCCAATACCATTTTAATCTCATTTTAAACACCTACTTTATTACAAAACTTTGAAAAACAACAAATTATGCATTGCAAAATCATTATTTGTGTGTAAAATGTATTTTAAAATCATTTTTTGATTTATACGAACTGTTTTTTACTAAACCATGAAATTTAAAATACAATTTACGATGTCGTGAAACAAAAATAAATTAAAAATATAATCCGCCAATTTGAGATCTGGCTCTTAGAAAATCTGCCGAGGGGTGAAGTCAACAATGTAAGTTCTAAAAACTACCTTACAAAAATTTTATACATTGAACGAACGTTGCGTGAATGTATTAAAACATTCTTTTTTATACATTCGATGGAATAACGTCTCTGCATACTTTAATCTCTATGTGACTATCAAATATCACTGACTTACTGAATTCATACGTAATAGATTGAATTCAATACCATATTTAAAATGTGATCAGGTTTCCGAGGACGTTGCATTCTAAATTATTCCTGAACTTTGCTACCTATTTTTATTATTTAATTTGGTCAAAATGTCAACTCTTGGCATTTATTAATGAATTTTGTCATCATTCTAAACTCAATTAAGCAGACGTTTGTGTATTCATATGATTTTTAATGACAAGTGAAATTAAATTATCAGCCATTTTAAACCATCTATAATAGCAATGATACAATGAGATTTTGTCTATCACTACATATTATAAAACGAAATCCTCTGCCATGTCTGTCTGTCTGTTCCTAATAAACTCACTGAACGGATTTTCATGCGGTTTTCACCAGTAGATACAGAGATTCATGAGACAGGTTTAGATATAATTTGTCAAGATTTTAATTTATTATCAGGGCAGGACAACGTCCGCCGGGCCCGCTGGTATATTTATAATATGCAAATTTGAGAGTTTGACAATAATCCCACCTGATGTTTTTTTTTGCAACCAGTGTCTAGATTATTACTGCCAATAATACAAGTTTCTGGTAATTTCAATGTTCTAACAATATGGTGGCTCACTTAGTATAACTTTTCAGGCAGTTTTCGTGGCATTTCAGAATGTATGTTTCATGGTATTATTTCCGATCCACTTAATTTGTAAACAACCGAACTATATTACGTAAAACACCACCAATATTAGAAAATATCAAATCACACAAGATTATGAATAATATAAAATCCACAACATGATACACTTAAGATCCCGCCAAGAACTACACGTGATATTAAATAATGATGTGGTACAATTATAATATGCTAACCCTAGTAGAGGACTAAATTTCATGGGCATATACCGGAACCCACCTACAGAGTGTAAAATGACAGTTTTTCATCTTAACCCGTTGTTCTAATTAAATGATTTACCCGATCGAGTTTCCTGTCGGTTCTTCTCGATGACTGGGTTGTTTTCCGAACCGGTGGTAGTTTTGTCGTTCATAAGTGCCTTATTAGTGCCTAAACTGGATAAAGTATTTTTGATTTGACTTGATATGAACCCTTGGACTATCCGAAACCATAACTGTGTTATTACAAAAAAGTTAAATACGTATTAAATACTTGGTTTAAAAAAGTTTCCTAATAAATGCACCGCGCTCGCCTGAGGCAAGTTCACGTTATCCTTTTTCACAAGTCTAACCTTTTTTTTTTACTTGGAGAGAATCCATCATGGCCTGTCAGGCCCCCCGGGGAGGGCCTGAACTGAGTCGACCGGCAACTGCGTGCTGGGACGCAGCTGCCAGTGCCTTACGGCGAATTTAACCGACTAAAACTCCACGGCAAACCGTACGCCACACTATGGGAGTGTCGCGGGGGAGCGTGAGCAAGCACATATTTTATGTTATGCAAGGGGTGTCAAATAACCTCTAAGACTTGAGACATCCAAGCCAACCCCACCAGCACGTGGTGCACCCTGCTGAATAACGAGCGAGGAAATGGCGAAAGCGGGGTGGTAGGGATTTACAGCCTGACTAGGTCGCAACCACCATGTATATGGCGAAAAAGCCCGGTCATAGTGATTCGCTTTTGCGGGTCGCGTTTCGGGTTTAGCCTGTGCATATGCAGCTTTTCGCAGGCCGGCATGACAGCAGCGACTGGCGATGGATAGTGTGTCACTCGGTGGTCGCCATTGTTTGTGGATTGTACTGTGCTTACCATCAGGCACAGTGCATTCATTTTGCCATGCTACTATAAAAAGAAAAATAGACTGTACAATCTTCTTACAAAATATCAATATTAGATGTACACAGGACACTATAATACACATCGTCAGTCCGACGCAAGCCTCGCAAACGCAATATCATGTGATATCAGTCATGTTTACTAGCATGTCATGACGCGAAATTATAAATTTAGCTCCTGGCTAGATATATACATGATTCGCCATCTTGAGATTTGGGTTTTAAGAAATCAGCGGAAGGGACAGTTACCCAACCGAGTTTAGGCACCATACAATGTTTTTTTGCGACATTTTCGATCAATACAAACTTTGACTAGTAGTTATTCGAATTTATATCCATCAAGACGGTATCCGAACACGCAACCTCTGAGCTATCATCGCTCTATATCGTGGTAATGATAAACATATTTTTCTTCACGTTTTGTATTCTTTTTAACCGACTTCAAAAAAAGGAGGAGGTTATCAATTCGTCTGTATTTTTTTTTTTTTTTATGTTTGTTACCTCATAACTTTGGACTGGGTGAACCGATTTTGATTATTCTTTTTTTATTTGAAAGCTGGTACTTCCAGTGTGGTCCCATTTCAATTTGGTATAGTTCCGACAACGGCATCCAGTGCAAAACCGTATAAGTTTTAAATTTGCATTAAGTATGTACACGACAAATAGACGAATAACTCAATATTACGCTAACCGATTTCGATGATTCATTTTTTATTGAAAAGGATGTACTTCAAGGGTAGTTTGATGAGAGTTTGGTTAGGTTCTGATTATGGGATCCGTGACAAAGTAAGAAAACTTTCAAGAAACGAGCCTACTCCTTTCTTAAGGGCCGGCAACGCATCTGTGTTTCCTCTCGTGTCGCAATTGTCCATGGGCGGCCGTGATCACTTACCATCAGGTGACCCGTATGTTCGTTTGCCACCAATATTATAAAAAAAACTCTTCAATTCTTAGGAGCCTATTGTGCTTATGTTCGTTGCTGTGTTGCAACATGACGCAAGCATTGTAATTACATTACTTAAGGTGTATAATGTGTGAAGCGATGGTAGCCGAGTTGGTGGTAGAAACTATCGCGGATTACTGAAAAGGTTGCGTTCGTACCAAACGTTACTTATTGTACAACCAATTGAAACCATATCGCATACCATACCGATAGATACCATACCGCAAAAATGCGCATATTTTAATATACTTAAGGCGGAACGGAGTTCGCGGGCACTGCTAGTAAAATATATTTATGTACACTAAAAATGGAAAAATAAAGTAAATTTTCAAAAAAAAGTATTAACCGACTTCAATATCAATCAAAAACCCATAAGGCACTAAAAAGCTGAAAATAAATAGTTTATCAAATTAACCAAATTAAATAAAACATATGAATATGTGTGCTACCTAGAGATGTATTGGAAGTCGGTGCCAACCAAACCGAAAATCTACATAGGAATATCATCTACAGGTACAAAGTTTAAGTCCACTCTCGCGTCTCTGTAATACAAAAATTTTGGTTGGTACCGACTTCCAGTACATCTCTAGGTAGCACACATATTCATATGTTTTATTTAATTTGGTTAATTTGATAAACTATTTATTTTCAGCTTTTTAGTGCCTTATGGGTTTTTGATTGATATTGAAGTCGGTTAATACTTTTTTTTGAAAATTTACTTTTATTCTTACGTAAAAGGCGTTAGATCGTCTCAATTTCGTTGTCAAGTTAAAGATTATTCTCTGTTTAGGTAACAATAGAATGTTATTTATTTAATAGTGAAAAAAGACGTTAAACAATACAATGAAAAGTTTATTTTTGTACAACATTTCAAGTACTTAGTATGATTGGGGGCATGACCAAAGAGCTTGCTTTCTTCTTTTGTAGTCCGGTGAAGCTGTAAAAACCTTCCCAGGTCAATAGCGTAGTCAGTCCGAGAAAAAAAAATGTTTTCTTCTTTAACATTGGAGAATCATGTATTGCTGTCCGAACAAATAACAATGCATACTAAATTCTAACGTCTGTAACACAAAAGTACTGAAATCAATGAATGTAGCGCCATATTTTGAGTTCGCTACAAATTGTTTTAACGGAACATTATCGAAATCTTTAAATTGAAACGTACTATTTTCGTCCATTTATTTTGGTAAAACAAAGTTTATATATTTTCACAGATATCAAGTGACTTATAAAAAACACTGTAGGAATTCATCTAGTTATAAATATTCAAATTTACCACGGAAGAAAGAGAAGAGTGGAAGCGCTAAGTAGGCGTGGTACGTCACACATGCATTTGGGTAATGCACCAAATGCGCACTCAATTGGTACGTAATCGTGTTTTACCACCATAGCAGAGTGATTGTATGTATTCATTTTTCGTAATTCATATAAATCGTGTTATTGTGGCTTATTGTGCAGTTCCGGCATGTAAAAACGATTTATTCCGGGCAAATTTACCATGTTAACACACACAAGCAGATAAAGTTTCTAAAAATAGATCTATTCAATCTTGACATACTTCTTATATCACTCCAGATAAATTTTTGGCAAATATTTACAACGAACAAACAGGAAGGTTGTAGAGTTTTATTATTAGTATACATTATTTTTAATTATTCCCTCTGTATACAATGATAAATCATAGTTATCTTACGAATGTCATTGATAATCTGTGAACAATTAAATACTTCCCGCGCGCCATTTTTATTGACTTAATTACCTGTAAGTACAGTTTTGTTTTGTCAAACGACAGATAACACATTATTAATTACCAGATAATGGCTGCATTGACTTTCATAAACTTGTGATATTAATATGTATATTCCATATTATGTCATTTTTCGTAATATCTATTACTTATTGTGTAGAAGTTAAAATGCGTTACAATTATTAACACGTGATTTCATATGTCATGAAATGTCAAAACTTTCTGGAATATTCTAACAGATTTCCCGTTTTGTTATATTAATGAAATCATCAGAAGATTATAAATCTGTGATACGAAGAAACTAACCACTCAATAATGGCTGTAATTATTTTTTTTATTTAGAAGCTCACTTGCCAAAATAAGAGATGAGATAATATATCACTGTTTAATGAACAGACCGACTAATTAAAAACTGTACTTGTTATGAAATTGATTACGTTAGTATTATCACAAGTTTATCCATTTGCTTGACACGTGCTCTTGTTATCTGAACATTTTTTATATATACAAAACATAAATTACGTGATAACGCCACAAAGTTCATTAGTAGATATAAATAGTGTTGCTTCTGCGATGCCATTTGTCTTATTCACGAGGCCTGCTCGTGTATTGTCTCAATATCGAATCTAAACACGTGATATATATACGGAGAGAAGGATTTATATTAAAAGACGATTGAGAATACGGCCAAAGTTATAATAACATTGAAGTGATTATAGCTCAGTGATTAACGACCTCGGATTCGTTGGACGTAAATCCGATTAGCCGTACTGAGTTAGAATTGTTGTGGAAAGAAAACATCGTTAAGTCTACAATCGCCAATCTCAATTTGAAATTCTGTTACCAAGCACACATAGATGTGTTTGAATAGTTAAAACTGAGAGCCCACTGTCCTCTAGGGTTAGTGTGTTTACCTTCTTAAACCAAATCATCATTTAAAATCAACAGAGATCAAGGGATAACGTTAAACGCATAAAAAATTAAAAACCCTTAAATATAGCTATTGAAACAGACGAGTTCAACGGGTGACAGGACACGATATTTATGCCAGGCTGAGTCGTCGAATCATTAAAGTCTAAGTTTTAGGAACTCAGTATTTTAACTCTGCCCTTCCAATATATTCTTGATAAACTACCATAATGTATGTATGTCTATAAAAACTCAGATAAACTGGATATAGTAAAAGACAAACATAATGTAAATATTAAAAACAGTAACAAATTGGTCATTCCATGTTTCAGGCTCACTGAGATCAATAACAATTTTTTATGTATTAAAGTTTGAAATCGCTAAAATTTAGTGGGGATTATAATCATACCTTCCTTCGGCCTATGACCCTGCAGTGGGTTTCTTAGAGGTTAATGATGATCGTAGGAGCAGCTGGTAGGCGAAACAATTAAGTGTGTCATAGGCGACATGATTAAGCATCGGCTGAGTGCCTTAAGCGCTCGCCTTAGTAGTCCGGTGAAGCTGTTAAAGCCTTGCTAGATCAATATCTTAGTCAGTTCTAAAAAAAAAACATAATAAAGCGTGCCACTTTGGTGAAGTTTATATCTGAATGGCCGTTGCATACTGTTATACAACTGATAGGCCCAGCAACGACATACACTTTCTAAAATTTTCGCGTTGAGTATAATTTTCAGTTCTGTGGCTATTAAATATATTTCCTTACTAACATTATTGCAAACATGATTTCTTTTAAATATATATATATTTTATTATATACTCTATAGGGTTTAGCCATTATCGTCTGATGTTAAATAATTATGTGGTCTAATACGGTAAACACGTTAAACCTAGAGGAACTCTTTTTCAAGTGCAGCTGCCGGAACACACCAACAGGTTCTTGGCGATAGATCTAAATTTGAGGGTGGTAGCTAGCCAGCCGGACTTAGAAAAAGCCAACATGTTGTTTTGTCACGATTTTTTCACCGAAGCTCCGATTCATTTGCAAGGATTCGCAATTACGTCCATCGACGCTGTGTCCAAATATGGAGCACGCTATCAACTAAGCTGTCAAATTGTTTCTTTGTAACGCTTAAAACACATAGAGTACTTTTTATCTTAAATAAATAATAGTTTAAAAAAACACGCTTTCATAAAAAATCCAACTAAAAAACTGAAAAAAAATTTAATAAATTTGGATTAAGAATAGCGTAAATTAGAAATAAATGTATATTTTTGTAAAAAGTGACAAAAAAAATGATAAAAATACTGATATCTGGAGGTCATTTTAGGATTTTTTTATGAAAGCGTGTTTTTTTTTTGTTTTTTTAAACTCTTATTTATTTTTCATTTTTCAGTTAATTTTTATTAACTTTTTTTTTCGGATTATTGCATTGTCATCGACCTTTGACAGGTGTGCAAAGTTTGAATTAAATCTGATCGTTCAAAGTAGGACAAAATCGAGTTCAACGAGGTCGGTTACATACATACATACAGGTGAAGCTAATAAAAGCGTGATAAAATATGTAATGTTCTATCGGCAATAGTGTTTTTCTAGATGGAAAGTAGCCCGTGTTATTTTTTCTCATCCCCTAAAGACTTACATAAAAAAGATGATCGGTGGAATAGTTAAAACGTGATAACGTAACAAACAAACTAACATTTTAATATTCGTAAAGATAATACCCCCTATAACCAAAATAGCATTTATTATCATAATTGACATATCCTGGCATACAAAAATTTCGCTTATCGTCTTCAGCATTTTCAACCAAATTTAAGTTACTCCTGTTATTTTTTTATAATTAGTGCTTTGCTCCTATGGAAAAGCGTAATGTTAAGGTATACATTAAGATATTAATTATCGTGACTATACATTTTTTAATGATCGCTTCAAGTTTTAAACTGTGAATACCGGTATGCTAAAAAACAACTGGTTGTACTTTTTTATATAAGAAATAGAATATTTATAATCTTATATCATTTAACAAACGACGACGCTTTATACAGGGTGTGGACGATAATAACGATTTTTTTTTTAATAAATATCATATAAATATATAAAAATCCAGGGTTATGATGTTTGTCCACGGTGAAGTCTGAAACTACTCAACTGATCTTCATGAAAGTTGGTATTTATTTATAATTAGGTCCAATTTAAGCAATGATATATGGTTTATTAATGACCACTATATTTTGTAATTACAAATTAAATTATTGTCAATATTGATTATTGTTATCAGTTGTAAGTTTCATCAGTCTCGAACAGATGGCGCTTTAAATTAGTATGTTGACAGAAAACTGTAGGACCGATTGTTATAGATGTTACGTCATAGATAGCACCACGTTTTAATTTTGAATTTCTTTTTCAACTCCAGTTTATTTTATGGTGCACGTGTTCTGTTAATCTAATTACTAAGTGAAAATACTTTTTCTGTATCAAATTTTTAGGCAGACCATAGTTTTACCTCATAACACCAAATACTTTATAATAATTTGAATTCAACATGTAATAATTGAGCCACAGCAACGCGTGGCTGGGACAGATAGTATTAGCATAGAAAAGGGGAAATATTCCCATCGAAAACTCAATATTATTGTAATTCCTATTATTAAAACCTATAGTAGAACGAGTGTATGTCTTCACGTACTTCAATAGTTATAGTTCTTTAGTGTGCATAAAAAAATCATATCAGAAAGTATTATTGGGAATTCTGGTAACCTATTCATTGAATATATACATATAAGATTCTCATCTGCAAAATTTAATAAGGATTGGATAAGCTATTTCTAATTTTAATACGGACATACAGTACAGGCAGATAGAACATTTTTTTACCTTTCGTAGATAATGTCCTTGATAATAGTTATCTGTTAGTAAATTTTGGACTTATTTAAAATATACAGACAAAAGAAAAATATAAAGGTATAGATTTATTAATATAAGCATTTTGTGGATTTTACAATCCAAACATAATCGACTTCCATAAGAAATATCAAATGCGTCCTGTCGCGTCGAGTTGTTTAAGCGATTGACAAACAAATTCCGCATTAATATTTTAAAAAATGTATAAATAACTTTAATACCTCCGCTACTATTTTGTTTATATGACAACTTTACACACATACATACATTATTTGGTTAACAGAATATCAAAACAATTCATTGAATGTTTTGTTTCTAATTATGATATCCGGTGTTCCTTAATTAAACATTGTTATTTAAATTATTATCTGTGCTGGCGGTTCGGCTCGCATTTGCTATTATTTCTCGTAATAAATACTTGAGTTGTACAATATATTATTTTATAATAATTTATACACTTTATTAATTATTTACTAATTATTATTATTTATATACTTTGACGGCACTTTCGACTACTTTTATTTTGGAAAAAATATGGTTACCCATAACTGAAGAAGTAGTTTACACTAAGCAGTTTTTTTTCCAAATTCTACGATCGATTTCACGGGTAACAGCTAGTATATTACAGGTTATCCACCACCCGTGTTCTATAAAACTATGTGTTGAAGTTCCATCCATTTTTAGACATTAGATAAAGTTTTTTTTTCTAATAAAATTTATATAAACTGAATTATCGTCAACACTTATCGTTTCCATCCTGTATATTATTTAATGTATGTCTATTTCATTTCAATTATATACTAGTTTAGTGCCTCACCGGCCGTAGGGTGGACCCATACGGGTATTAGAATTAAATTAGAATTCAGTGTGAATAGTTTTTAAACAGTGAATAATAATGACATTATCCGCTGACCTTGTTGGAAGAATAGTGAGAACATTATTCGCTAACGGAGTTGATGGCTCCGGCATATCGGTACGAAAAAAAAAAATTTTTTTTAATGAACGTTTCTATTCTATTTTATCAAAATGTGGTTGCGTGTGTGTTTTAACCGACTCCAGAAAGAAGGTTGTCGTTTCGATTAATTTTATTTTGTATGTTGGTTATCTAAGACCTTGATGATGTATAAATTCCTTTGGAATATTATTTTTTAATTGGATAAGCGGTGCTTCACTCCTCAAAATAAAATAGGAAATATATAGTCATTCATACATTCGTAGGTTTATGACAGTCCATGACTAAGTAGTTACCTAACTATGGTCAAGGACGTTCTGGTGTATTTTGTTAGACTGGATATTTTTATTCTGCTTGTATGTAATTTCCTTTTTATTTTTCAATTTGTTTATACCATTTTGTTATTATTCATGAGTTTCGAGCACTATTACACATGATATTAACAGCCGATATGCTTTAAAGCTTGCTCAGAGATATAAAATTTGAATGTAGTTTCGTTGCTTATCAACTCCACGTTGTATTCTTAAAATAGAACGGTTTGAAATTAATTAATTATTTTTTCATAATTTTAACTTTAAGTGAAACCTTCTTTATTATTCTCTTTATTCAATATTTTTGGTAGGAGATAAATTTGTAATTACGCGTCAGGACATTCTACGTAAGGATGACCAGCCGTCGTTTGTAAAATTGTAGCTAATTGTAGAATCTCAAGGTACTTCTAACCACCCGATGTTTCGAACACCCTGTGAACATTCCCCCTCGGCAGCAGATCAAGCCTAGGTCCGTTCCCTCGGCGTGGAGCCCTTGAGTACGCTGCTCGCGCGATACAGTGACACAAAATCTTACATCACTGTGACAACATTACACATATCACCTCCACACACGTGCACGCATACACGCTTACACATGCAGGTGGAAGGGTTTTATTTTTTCCCCTTATCAAACTGAAATAGTTTAGAATATTATCCGATACGAAATATATATAAGGGTTGTTGAAGTATGTATGCTTGGTACACATATATGTTTCAACAACTCATATATGTATGAATAGTTAGCTTAGCTTAGGTTAGCCCACATAGGTCGCGAATTGCATGTATCAGGCAACAGCCAAAGCCGAGGTGTGCCGCGCACCCTTGAGCTAGTTGTCAAAATAAAATCGGCTGAGTGCCTTAAGCGCTCGCCTTAGTAGTCCGGTGAAGCTGTTAAGACCTTGCTTGGTCAATAGCGTAGTCAGTTCGAAAAAAAAAAAAAACCCTGTGAACATACCATTTAGATCAGCCATACTCAACCTGCGGCCCGCCTTTGTAGTTGGCCCACCTGATTATACTTTTTTTTAATTTATTTTAAATTTCGTGCCCATCAGGAAGAAAACTATGAGCATGCTCTGTAAATTAAATAGATTCCAGATAACCCGACCACAATGCGTTCCTTGTGATATAAGGGTTATACCAAACTTGTTTTATTGAACAACCATTTTACACTACATTAATACGTTGTTAATTTGATATTAATTTTTTTTTTAATATCTAAATATTTGTAGTTTGCGATCCGCGACACCATGATGAAACGTGTTTGTGGTCCGTTTAAATAAAGGTTGAGTACCACTGATCTCGATGAAAATCTTTCGCTAAACAACTCTTTGTTCGTTCAATGTTCAAAAGTTCAATGATATGGTAGCCTTTGTAATACTCTAAAAACTCCGCTATCGACCAATACAAGTCTCATTAGGATTGATTCAGCCGTTTTTAAGGTAAATCCAGACAAAAACAGGAGCTATAATTTTATTCATGTGTATCTATAGACTGAATAACTTACATAGCTGTATTAATTACCTGTACGAAAAATAAAAATGATGATTCGTTTTGATTTGTATGGAAATGTGTAGCAATTTTGTTGAACTAAAAATAATTCTTTGTCTTTGAGACTGCAACTCTTCAATTAAGTATTTCTTAATTTCTTTTAATATTGAGACCTTGATCAGTCTACTTTCAATACATACACGTAGACACATAGCTGTTCAAAAAAATGAACATGTCTTACTAAAGAGAGAGACATGAATACTAAATCGTAATAAAAATACAACACGTTCTTAAAATGAACTAAAAAGTATACATTTTGTGGTTTATAGTCATGTGGCGTGACAAACGTTAACTATATTTCAGTTTCTTTCCTTTAATTTATATCTAATATTCGTCTATTTCATTATTATTTTGCATTAACAAACATCTAGTTCAACATAAATTCAATACTCAACAAAGCAGCAAAGAAAATTAATAAAATCGTGGTAAAATCTATTTATTCATATTTTGTTCCATTAAGACTTGGACAATTAGATATTAATGTATGTTTTTGTATAGCTTTACCTTTGAGAATTGCCAACGAATCCCGTTGTTGATTACGCTTGAAACGAATAAAAAATTTAAGATCTGGTTGCTAAGCGTAATAGTGGTCTGACTAGATTTTTAATTATTTGATTCTATGTATGTGTTAATAACAATTATTCCAATTTACCTTGAGTTTAATATTCAGTTACAAATGGCAATATAAAATTATATTTTAATATGAAATTCGGTTATGTTTTTAAGATTTAACTACCAAGCAATGCAAATTTGTATTTTGTATTTGTATTACACTTATATTTGTACAAAAAAAATTAAAAGTTTCCTATATAACTCTTACTTACTTACTGTTTCAACTGTTAAGTTAAATGCAATAAAAGTAACGGATGAGCTTGACCATAATTAGCCTTCATCTAGAATGTAATATAATTACCAACTTCGGCGTGACTCTATAAGTCTGAATAAGCTATTGATATTTGTGAAATAAATTTGATCAATTTACAGATATTTCTACGGGGGTTGCAACATAATATAAATACTCTAGAATATAGTGAAAGTAAATAACAATAACATATTAGCAAGATTAAATAAAACAAAAACAATACTTAACAATATTAAAGCATTATATAAACAAGTAAAATGTAGTTGGACAGATTATGTAAGCCACAACAAGAATAAATATACTAAATTGGGGAACGTAGCCAAAAAAATATAGATAGACTTACTAAAAGATTCAAGGACAGTATTAAAAAAAATACTAGCCCAATACGGATCCAAAGAGCAATAGATGCAGAAATATAAAAAAAATTAAAGGAGGCCTTTGTCAAAGAACAAGCTTTGAAGGAGTAACAAAGATAACCGGGTGCACAATAACATAAACTGGAGTTGAAAAAGACATTCAAAATTAAAACGTGGCTCCATCTATGATATATATATAACAGTCGGTACTACAGTTTTCTGTCGTCAAAATAATATAAAGCGCCATCTGTTCGAGACTGAAGAAACTTACAAATAATAAAAATGACAATAATTTAATTTGTGATTAATAAAAATATTGAATCCATTAATATAGATTATCCTATCTCTTAAGTTGGACCAAATTAAAAATGCCAACTTTCATGGTGATCGGTAGAATAGTTTCGGAGTTCATCGTGGACAAACATCATGACAGTAGATTTTTATATATTTAGATTAAATCATCTCTAGTTTCGTTTTATAGCTGTACTAAACCATTACCTTTTATCTATTTAGAAGCTGATATGGTCTATTTACTTAGTAAGTTTGTTGTTATGAAAAGTATTTTATTTGCTTCATGAGATTGTCTTAATAATGTTTGGTCTATCTTTTATTTCTTTACTTCCAGCTTTCTCTTTAATATTTACCGCCTAGAACGCTTTTACTGATTTAAAATTACCCCTGTTCAATTCTATTATTACCATCTCGCTGTTTGGAGAAATGTATTATTTTATCTTATATATTCGTTTCTAAAGATCTTTCTTTATCTATCAGTAAAATAGTCAAAAATGGTTCACTAATTTGAAATTTAGCCCGAATTAACAATAGTTACTTCAATGTTGTTTGTAAATGAGTCTTTACATTTCATTTTCCATTCCCAATACATCATCAGCCTGTAAGAGACCCACTGCAGGGCCATAAGCCTCTTCCCGAAGGAAGGTATGGGCATAATCACCACGCCAGCCCACGACGTATACGTATGCGATTTCAAACTCTGAGAAATCCACAGTTCTATATTTTTCCCACATACATTAGTACTACAAGAACATTTCTCAGGTTCAGGTTTCCTCACGATGTTTTCCTTCACCGTCAGCCGATAGGGTTACACATTTAAATTAGTAAATGTACGCGAATTCCGAAAAACTCGTTGGTACATGCCGGGGTTCGAACCTGCGTTCCATTCCCAATGCTTTATGTTAATTTTTAAGATCTTCAAATTTTGTACATGTCAAATATGAAGATTATACAAAAGATTAAAAACCTTATGAATGGCAAAATTTGAACTTCGGTTTCCGTGTATAAAAACTGAAAATCTTTAAGAAATTAATCATGGTATATCATTGATTAAAATTGAATTTAGGTAATTTTGTAATGTAACAATGTACATTATACGAGTATATGGATTAAATCAGCTTACCATCAGGTTAAGTAAACTAACCCATCATATCACCACTGAACGATGTAAGAAGGCTTCTTGGATGTCCATTATAATTTAGTGAATTTAGTGAAGATTTATTTAAAATTGTATACAGAGCATCTGATGTTTAGACAGTCAGAAAGTAGAAGTACTAAAATGTGAATGACGTCAGCTGAGATGTGGAAAAAATCCTGCCATGTGTATCATACAACATTGTGTATGAATATCTATCATAATGCATAAAGTGTAATGAGGCACGCTTAGACGTGGCGCATACAAGGATAAATCAGAGTAACACGTGCCAACATAATGAAAAATGTTCAATAGTGACTTTCTGATTTGTCATATTTTGGATCAGCCATATATGCAGTTCTACCAATAGGCTTGCAGGCTGATGTTACAGGGCTGATTGGTGATTGGTTGCAGTTCTCTGAGCGGAATACCGCTGTTTTCGGATTGCATTATCCTCAGCATTATTCTCAGGTACAGAGTAGTAACGTTGCCTTGTTTAAATAAAAAAAAATCCTTCTAAATAAATACAAGCCAATCCAATCCATCCTCCATTCATAATCCATCCAATTACCTTACTCTGAGCCCAAGTTTATAGTCACATAGAGGCAAAACTAATAGACAAATAATTTTCTTTCCAGAAAATGTTCCGATACGTAATCCTGGTGTATATATTAGCACAACTGAATAATTTACAATGTAATCCAACTTCGGGCGAAGTCGGCGCTGATCAAGAACTCGTCTTGGCTTTTGTTGTGAGTATAACTTTTCATCTTGTCCATTGAACTGTTCACTAAGCAATTTTAGATTAGTAGAACTTGTAAAAGGTTAGAATGAAAAAACACTGCGACCACATCTATTTCTATTACAAAGCATCAGTGCTCAGTACTATTCCAGTACGAAAGGTTTGGGCTAGGCAGTTTACAGGGGGCATTTGAACTGGCCTCAAGATTGCGTCCGTTTTGAGATTGGTTGCAAATTTAAACACTCCTTTCACGACGACGTCGCTATCGCTTAACGAATTTGTGTCGATTTCTCAAACAGTAAATTAGTACTTATGGAAATTGGCCTTATGACTAGTTGCTACGCTTTAAATAAATACATATTTTTACATAATTAAATGAACTAGTGGGCGCCCAGCGGTCGACATTCGACAATAGTTCATTGATTTTTTTAAGTTTGAATTTTATTAGGGTTAATATCATTGTTGAATGTAGAATGAAAAAGGGTAATTGGAACGTAAGAGTAAAATAATTCATACAGTCGAGCATAGCAACCTCCTTCACAACCTTTTTTGAAGTCCTTTATTGACAGATGTCAAAATGTCTTTTTTATTTACATGTGTGTATATGTTGTGTAAAATTGAAGCAGTAGTGTGAGTAAGGCATATTTTAATTAATTAAATGCACTTCTAATGCATTTTATATAAAATAAATAGCTTTCTGCATTTCTCCTCCATATAAACTTTAACTATGCCAAGTTTCACGTTCATCCGTTCGCACATTTCTCTCAAAAAGGGATACAAAGTTTGGGCTTCACGTATTAATATATAGAAGAAGAAGAAGATACCTCTGTTTATCATAATTGACAATATACAAAAGGCAGCAAGTGACGTAAACGACATCATACACGTAGATGGATCAGTTATGACATAGATCGTTTATTACGTTATAGTAATAAATATTAATCTATCTTATAATCACGTCTGACCCTTGGGTTTGAAGTTAGCGATTCAATATTATATACACTCGTTTTCATAGGTCGAGAGTCTAGTTGACCTGTCTTAGGACTAAGATTTTCCATCGCTTTTTTTTTTTACATAACATTTTGTACCAATATTTTAGGCGATAGTCTTTTCTTTTGCATTTGAAGTTCAGTCTTTTTAGCCAGGAAAGGGAACGGTAAGAATGCAACTGTTTTATAAAAGATTGTATTTTTTTAAATTACATCAGATTTTTTGTAAAGAAATAGGTTTATAATCAAATGAACAACACGCATGTTAGATAAAAATTATGCATGGAAGGAGAATGACTTCATATTGCTGATAATACAAAATATTACTATATTTAAAATATCTACCACATCCACTAAATTATTATTTTTAATAAAACAGGTATTTTTTGAAATATAAAGCGAGCAATGTTTACATTTGTTTACAAAATTCTATCCTACTTCAGGTATATTATCAACTAAAATAGGATTTTCCCTAAACTCAACCTTATCAGTCTTCAACACAAAATATTGTAACTAGAGAGACATAACAAAAAGCGCAGTATTCAAATAAACGTATGTCATAGAATATACGATGTCAGAATAATAACATCGCGTGACATACAAGTGTTATCTCTCTCTGTTTTTTTATTTTTCATTATTTGTCTACATGTCAGAACGAGATCGACAGTGTTACATTTATTTACATGGTGTTGCGGAAAAACACAATTTTTAAGTTAACTTATTAAATTCCAGTATACTTCTAGTTTTAACACATTTTCTTAAAAGTACAATAGAATTCCTCATTATTGAAATATGATATATTATGTAACAATTTCTGTTTCAGATAAACAGACATGGAGAGCGAGCCCCTGATGCGGATGAACTCTCTCTATCTAAGGACCAAGAAAGAATTAAAAATTTGACCTACATCGAAGGACCAGAGGGTCTAACCAACGTAAGTAATATGCTTTATTTTATATCCTGATATATCATTCAATAATACCAGTGGACAACAAGATTCTGTCCCTAGTATATTCGCCGTGTATTACGCTGTTAAAGTAATTCTTGCAACATAATTTTTAGCAACACATCAACCGAGTAATTTATTGGCTAACGTGCAATATTATGCAGTCCTATTGTAATCATTCTTATTTCATTCATTCATTCATCAAGTCATTTTATAAATTTTCATTAAAGAACGAAACTCACTTATCCTAAAATACCTATATAATTTACTCGTGGAAAATTTAAGTTAGATATACACACAAAAGAAAAATACAGACGTACCGCGATTGGTCTAATCAAAATAATTTATAACAATAAATTATTATGGTATTATACTAGCCTGTTATGTGGTTCATAAGAGATTTATGGTGGAGAACCTAGCTGTTGAGTATATGTTATATATATACATTATATTCTATCCATATTATTCATAAGTTTTGGAGATATTTTCCATTAATAAATTAATGTCCTATCCCCGGTTTTTTACTTTATGCTGTCTGCTAGTTTTTGCTCCCAGCTTCGCTCGTATTAATGTATACCTATCTTTTAGTAACAATATTTTTTTTCTATATGAAAATTATTTTGTCATTTTTGATCAGCAACTGGCATCTAAAATTTTATGATAATTGGTGGAGGTGGTGGATAAACAAATAAGTAAATGATATATATGTGTTTTTTTTATTTCTTATTATACATGTAAATTGGAAGATGTTGAAAAATAAGGTAAAGTATTAGAAATTGCTAAAATTGGATTTTGTTTGTTTTGAAATGTAACGACACTTACATTAATAAATACCTTCTTTCTGCGCGAATAATTACTTTGCTTGGGCTAACGCAAACACGCAACGGAAATTCTCAAAAGGATAAAAAACGATTTGAAAAATTCTTCACTGTTACTCCGCTCCTATTGACTTTACTGTAATGATACATAGTTTATAACCTTTCTCGATAAATGAGGTATCCAACACTTAAAGAATTTTTCAAATTGGATTCAGTAGTTCCTGCGATTAGCGCGTTCAACCAAAAAAACAAACCCTCCAGCTTTATAACATTAGTATAGATTATTTTAAAATTTATTTCATAACCCTTTCAGGTTGGGAAACGTCGTGCATACCAAATAGGTAAATACATGCGTCAAAGATACGGATCTCAAGGCCACTCTTTAATATCGGATTTGTATTTACGAAACGAGATCTCAATCAGGAGCACAGATAAGGAGCGCACGAAGATGACAGCGCAGGTGGCTATGGCTGCTGCTTACCCACCGAAGGCGGAGCAACAATGGGATGAAGGTGTAGGCAAGATCTGGCAACCGGTCCCTTACACCGCAGTTCCGTTATCGGAAGATTTTGTAAGTATCGCGTTTGTACTTTTTAGATTTTTGTAAAAAAATAATGTTGTAGGTGTCTAGGAATAAGTAATAAAATACATTTCAATCAATTTTAGAGATTTCTATCGGTCTGTTTGTATGTACACGCATCACTATTAAAAAACTGCGTGCCTCTAGCGTGCGTAGAACCTATTCATTTATGAAGCACTAGCGGGCCAGGCGGACGTTGTCCTGCCCTGATAATTATAAAAAACAAAGACAAATTATATACCTAAACCTTCCCCGTGAATCACTCTATCAATTGGTGAAAGCCGCATGTAAATCCGTTCAGTAGTTTTTGAGTTTATCGCGAACAGACAGACAGACAGACGTGGCGAAGGACTTTGTTTTATACTATGTAATGATATATTCAAGTAACACTTTGTTTCATTAAAATCGGTTCGGTCTATCAAAAGTCATTGTACTTTATTTTACTTAAGAACGAGAGAAGAATAGATAATCATAATTCAGATGAGATTATTAATCCCTGGTTTTTTTTTACATAAGGTCGCATGCGGACGAAGTCCCAGGCACAGCTAGTACTATATAAGTATGCTAAATCTTTAGACAATCGGTTCCATTTTTTTTACTAGTGGTCCAGGGAAGTGTCCATGATAAATGTATAGTATCTCTCAGCTATATCCCGGGGTAGTACCATCCGACCCAAAGAACACCGACGTGAAGTAACAGTGCTTGCAGTGTTGCATTTCGTTCGGTCAGTGAGAGCGCCGGAGGCCCAACTCCTTTCCCCCTTTCCCTTCCTCTTTCTCCTTTCCCTATCCCTCCTCCCATACACAGGCTGGCAATGCACTTGCGACTCCCCTGGTGTTGCATTAACATTGTCAATATATATTAAAATATTACAAAATAATGCCGAAAACTAATGTTTACCACCTATATAGTTTATTCAACTCATGATTTTAAAAATTAATCAGAATACTAGGTTTCATTTCTACCGCGTGTCACACACTCCTGTTTTGTTTTGTTTTTTTTTTTTTTTTGTATTTGTAATTACGTATAGCACAATTTGAATACCCGTAGAATTATATCCGTTAATATCATTGGAAATATTTTACCAATAAATTAATCTAGTTACATGGCATAAAGTTATCATTGTCCTATCACTTTTTAAAAAGCTGAATGCAGGTTGTTGTATCTCAATGAGGTCGAAGATTGTTTAAAAACATAACTATTTTGTATACATAATAACGTATACTTATATCCTTTGAACTTTAATCATTATTAGATAAGTGTTCTGTTCAGATATATGAATATATATGTTAATTAAACGACCGTTGATAGCGAAGTTGATATGTTGCGCCTTGGACAAGGTCGTATAGAAGGTTGTTAGTTCGAATTTAAACAGATTATAATATACTAGCTGATAACAGCGATTTTGCTTACGTCCGTTATTATCTTAATTAGTATGTTTTATGTATAGAGGAAAAAAGATAAGGACCACATCGCTTGCTCCAATCCTAACAAACTTTCAAGTCTTAGAATGTGAATTGAGAAAGAGAAATAGAATAACAATAGGGTTTTACTCACCAATACTCAACTGAAGGAATCAGCACCACTACCTCCCCTCTCCTCTCTCCTCTCCCTCTCGAAATCGTAAAGAAAAATCGTAGAGTTTGGAAATATAAACACAAGTTTGTTTTAGATTTGTATATTAGTTCACACGACATAGAATTACAGCAAAAGCAAAAGGAGACGGAAGTATCTGATATTTCATAGATCAAAAAAGGACGTGACGTTTACGTTTAGTAATGTTTGACAAAGTTTGCGTTTAGTTACATTTACATATGTAACAGTACAGATGTCTGAATACATCAATAGTTATTTAGCAATAAAATTTTATCATGAGATTATTTGTTAGAGAATACCATACTATCATACTATAGTTCTTTTTCTAAACTTTATAGCGTATATAGCGTTTTACCACAATCTCATCTGATTTTAAATAACGTTGTCTAAGGTGATAAACACGCTAAACCTAAAGGAGACTGGCTCTCAAGTCCAACTGCCGTAACATACCAAAGGGTGCTTGGCGACAGATTTTCAACTTGAGGGTGGTAGCTAGTGAGGTGGACTTAGAAAAAGTCCTACCACCATTCTATAGTTTCACTCAATTATTCCGATTAGAACGTACGTGTATCGACGCGGTGTCTGAACATGCTTTCAATTAAGCCATCATACTTCAGAGAATGTCAAGGTTCATTGTAGAATTTGCAACTTTGTGCCGATTTCTTTTGCAACATCTCTTAATTAGGATGCTAATTGACCTCTAAATTGGCTCATGACATGATACCATTATAACGTATTAAAAAAATATGTATTTTCCAGTTAAGATATTACTCGAACTGTGAGAGATTTATTGAGCTGATGACACAAGCTAAGGAGCAAGCTCAACGCGAAGAATTCGCTCAATATGAGGACCTACTGCCGTATTTAAGGGAACAGACCGGAAGAGACTTCTCAGAGGATCCCCTGTCATTTCAAATGCTGTTCGATCTGTTCAGAAGTTTGGTAAGACTTTGAATTGTATTATTCTTTCGAATGTTACGCACGTGGTAAAGTGTTCAGACACCGCCTCAATTGATATGATTGTAAAATCAAAACGTAGTTGTAATTATTGCATTACGTAAGTTTATTTGTCTTCCTCTTTCATATTTACATCCTGTGTTAAGAACCGCTTTAAATTATTTTATGTAGATCTATGTTTAAATACAATAAGATGGAATTCTCTGTCAGTCTTGTAAACCAGTGTAAAAGTAAAGTCTCTATATCGGCGAATCTTATTATTTTATTTTGTAAATGAGCTAACAACAGAAAAACAACCCCCAATCCTACATCTTGGTTGTTTTTCTCAATCGTTTTCCACTGTCCCTCCATTTTTTCCTGATGATCAACAATCCTTCTTAGCACTTGTTTCGTTTGATCGTTCTTTATTATAATATCTCCTTCATTAGTGCTTGTTCAGTATTTAACGTTGATTTGTAATTTGTGCTTCATTTATGGGGCTTATTCATTATTTATATACACTTTATCTCCCGGTTAGCAACAATTCACAAGTAAGATGTTGGTCACCAGTCTTCTGTATAATCAGGCAATCACATTTAAATCCGTAGAGCATTACTATCTTCGACCATATCATTATATAACATCTGATTAAATTATTATTTCAAAGCTAACTAATAGGAAGTTTTTTACCTTTTGTTTATCAGTGCACTTTGTTGAAAAGTTATACATATATCGTTATCATCAGCTTGTAAGAGATCCACTGCATGGCCATAGGCCTCTTCCTGAACTATAGTATGAGCATAATCACAACGCCAGCCCATGACGTATTGGCAATTTCAAATTCTGAAAAACAACTCGCAAGCACAGTGTCCCACATACAGTAGTACTACCAGGACATTTCTCAAGTTTAGGTTTCCTCACAATGTTTTCCTTCACAGTCAGCCGATAGTGTTACCAATTTAAATTAGCAAAGTTAAGAGAGTTCAGAAAAATTCGGACATCGGAATAATATCTCCTGGTCAAATCATTAGACTACGATGGCTTTTAATATACATATATAGACTTGAAGAATACTGAAGCTAATGACAGGAATAGATTAGAATAAATTGAAGTAACTTGAAGTACAAATCATAGTGAGCAAAGGGTTAAGTGCTTTGAAATATATATGTGATGACTGTTTGTTTGTTTGTCATGCTGACATGACAAACGAACGTGTTAGTATTTATATAAATTTACTAACTGGATTTTGTTTATAACATTACCCATCGATGATGGAGAAAGAGATCATGAGAAAATAGGATGTTTCGACAAAATAAAATAGAAGTACACAAATATACACGTTTATAATGGGCATCGTGGACATATTTCGTATTAAAGAGATATGTAGAGGACATATAGAATCGATTATTATTGTATATTCAATGTAGAAACTAAAGCTTAAGTCACAAAAATCAGATAAACTGTAAATAACGAATACATTAAATTAATTCAAGGCAAACATCCTTTCTTCATTTCGAAAATGTTATACAAAACGAGTTTGTGTTTGAGATAAAAAATTATATAGTAAAAAAATATTATGTAGATTTGTTGCTAGTCAGAGAGAAATAAAATTTGTATTCATTAAAGATTATCGAAAGGATTTTAAGGTATTACCTGGTGATAAAATATAAGACCTATTATAATTGGCCACATAAATGATACACTTACTGTAGGCTGTAATAAAGACTGAGTATTGTAAAAATGATGCTGATTTAAAATCCCGAGATGTTTCTCTAACTTAAATGCAAATATTACAAAATATTTAACTTCTATTTCAATTCATAAAACGACTTTAAGTGAAATTCCATTTTTATTTTAGGTGGGACTTGGTTTAGACATACCTGAATGGGCTAAGCCCCTGCTGCCCAGGCTAGGACAAGCTGCCAAGCATGCTTATAACATGTACTTCAGGGATGAGGAAATGAAAAAAATTGGTGGTGGTGAGTGTATTTTATATATTATAATAACTTCAGCTTTATTGCAAATGGTAATTCGGACGACTATCGTATTGCAAACATATTAGAAAAAATGTCATGAAAAAAATTATGTCACTTGTTTTGACTACTCTTAAGGATGACGGTCAACAGTTATTTTTAATAACCTCTATTTTATCTGAGAGATAAATAAACGATGATGGATCAGTTGATACTCTTTTCGGATCCTTGAGACTGAGTCACAGCTTTCGATGAAGGAAAACATTGTGATAAAGCCATTGCATAGTGGTAAGGCTTTGTTTAAGCCCACTTGGTTAATTATCACCCTCCAGCACCTATCGTGGTCCAACAACTGCAATTAAGAGCTGGTACCCTGGGTTTAGTGTTTTTGCTATTATAGACCACATTGAAATTTTGCATCACACGAGATTGTGGTCAAACGCTAATACCTATAAAGGTTAAAAAAATTAATTTACTCATACTTCAAATACGACTATTAATAAACTAAAACTCCTCACGTCTTATATTTAGCAATATATATAGCAATAGGTTTTAGGTATCTGTCTTCTTTCTTATAACGAAGTACCGTATAATTGTATACAGTGCGTAAGGATACAAAGGATTGTATTGTCCACAGGTGTTCTCCTAGACAAATTCGTAACCTTAGCTCAAGATATTATAAACGGCAAAGCGGTAGCACCAAGACTTTATATGTTCTCTGCTCACGATTTCAATATCGGCTCGCTGATGGAAGTGGCCAATGTGAGGAACGAACACGGCATACCAGAATATGGAGCGGTTTTCTCTCTGGAGCTCTATCGTTCGAGGAGCCACGGATATTACAGTGTTCTCGTAAGTGTATATAACAACGCTTCATTTACACTATTTGCAAACAATCATCTTCATAGAAGAATATTTCGCATTAAGTTGGGAACTGTCTTGTAAGTTTGGATAAATCTTCTTAGAATGTCGGCAATTCTACTAAACCAGCTGAGAATTATTGAATCGATGTTGGCTTAGTTGATTCTACGTAGGTTCAAATACTAGCAACTGGTTCGAAGCTTTCGGTGAAGGAAAACATCGTGACGAAACCTTAGCATGGCGTTAAGGCTTTTTCTAAGTCCGGCTGGCTAGTTACCACAGTCAAGTTGAAAATCGGTCGCCAAGCACCTGTTGGTGTGTTCCAGCAGCTGCACTTAAGAGCCAAACCCCCTCTACGTTCAGCTTGTTTACTATCTTAGGCCGCACTGTCATTTAACATAATATGATAATGTGGCCAGAATACAGCATAGAAAAATACCACCTGGACAACATATTCTAAATACAATCGCATTAAAGTAACACGAATAGCTTTGAGCAAAGATAAAAATAGAACATCATTCAGGTAGTTGCACCTGAGTACCACAGACCCCTTTATGTTCTTAGAAATTGAATTACCACCGTCCACCACATTAAATAAATTTTAGAAAGATGGTTATCAAACATAATATAAAGAACCCGCGATTTTGCATTCATTTGTATTTTTATATGTATATTATCTATAACAATGGTTTATGCAGCGTACGCCGAAATAGATAGATGATAGGATTTTTCCAATTTTCTTGACGTTCCTCGTTATAGTTTGGTCAAATTAAACAATTTCGTCCTGGTAAACTGTACTAGTTACTACTTCATTGCCTCTAGCAGTATCCATACCCCTTTCCATTTTATTGTTTTCGCACAATTTGGAATTAGCAATAAAATAACAACTTCAATTTCAAACGTCAATCATGATTTAGGTGCAATCAGACAGTCGTGGTAATTTCAAAATCCGTTAAATTGCCGTGAGATTAATGACCATATGTTTTACAAAATTATCAAACGATTTGATAGCTGATCCCTTCTTCGTCAAGCCGAAAAGATTAAAGGGATATATACGAAGATCGTTACAAAGCATTATATGCCCTACTCTCTTCGTACTAAATCTGGAGCATTCTGGAAGCAGATGTTCAAAGTTTTGCACAGATGTATTATCGCAATTTTAAAATATTCAGTAGCATCCATATCTTGTATATATTTTACATTATAGTAATTATTAACTTTGAGTATAATATAATGCCATCCACAGCCAGTGTACTTATCCCAAGCGGGCGAGTCGACGGCGCAAGTCCTTCGAATCAACAACTGCGACAGAACTACGCACTGTGAATTCAGCAAATTCTACGACCTGAACAAGGAATTTTTGTTGCCCGAACGAGAATATTACCAGATGTGTAACATCAAGACTGAGCTATAAACACCTTTTCAGTATTAAGTGTTTTTAAGACAAACGATTTACGGTGTATAAGGCACACCTTTTCGACCTCATTACTATGGAATTAAATCTATTTACATGATATCTATCCTTAAATTGATGCATTCAGTACTAGGAAACAAAACGTGAACTTATAATTTTACTTTGGTTGTTGTATATTTTAGTTTTATTAGACTTAGTTGAAGATTTTTTCCAAATTTAGTTTGTTAATTTGCCAAGCAAATTCCGTGCGGCATAATCAGAAATGGATATTAGTTCTACTCTTATTTATGCAAATAATTCTCAATACTAGCTGCTGCCCGTGACTTTGTCCGCATTTGTATCGTTATAAACGACAACACTATATATTATCTTCGTGTGACTCATGAGCGTTCACTTGACTTTATATCCCGTATTATGTTCCTACACTTTTTCAGAGTAAGACAGTTTATTTTTTAATCTCTCGAGAATATAATCTTGAATCTACAGTTTAACACTTTTTAACTTTAATACAACGCCATCTATCGAGGACTAGCGTTATTAAGTGCAACAGTTTAGGCGCTGAAGGTTAATGCAGCGCAAACCAAGATACACAAATGGCTGAATTTTCTCCTACTTATCTGACATTTGTCCTTATATACCAGTCTCAATAATATCTTTATAAATAATAGTCCAAGGGCTCATTTAATGCATAAAATATGTTAATATAAAGTTACATTAAAATCCGTTTAATACTTTTCTCGGGGAAGAGTAACAAAAATATATCCATTGTCACAAACTTTCTCGTAACATTAATAATGTAAATTAATGGAATACGATGCCCTTCCATTGTAATTACCTAAATTAATTAATAACTAAAATAATGTATTTAACAATTTCAATACAAACTATGTTCCTTATCAGATATGGTATATTAATTAGTTAAAAATTGTAATCTGAACCACAATTAACAAGTATACATTTGTAAATAAAATTTATAGTTTAATTTTGTTCAAACAGCTATATAACAAATCAAATAAGATAATTTTATATCATCGTTCCTTTTTATATTTAAATGTTGAAATAATTAAATGTAAAAGGACTAGTCTGTGATATTACGATGAATTTACTTAAAAAGTTGAAATGGTTTGAAGATACATACTTAATCTTTAAATAAAAATGTTATTTTTACAACTGTTGCCTTTTATTGAATTCCTAGACTTTTTTGTGGAAGAAAAACATTTTAGCGTTTTAGAACAATACTTGGAATTTTGAGAGAGTATATCAAAAGTCATGGAACCTGTTCAAAGCTGTACTGAAGCAATACAACCTTCTTACTTATTTCACCTGGTCTGTTCTAAATAATTCCTCAGAAGATGCTAATAGTTACAAGCTGCACTCTACATTAACACCACTTAACACTGAACACTACATATGTCTGCTTACTACTTCAAAATATAAATAATATTAGAAGCAAAAATACCTTTTTGTTTTCTCGATAGAGGTCCCGGATTGCCTCCTGCGTTCGATAACATAGATAAAGCGGAATGTCTTGCCGCGAGTTTAGAAAAACAGTGTTCACCGAACACTGATAACACTGACCCTATCCATATTGGGTCGATCGAATTGTCGGTAGAGCATGCACTAGCGTCCCCTCCCGTGGATACCCTAACCTCAATAACTTTTGATGAAGTCTCGACCGCCATCCAGCATCTCAAGCTTAGGAAGTCCCCAGGTCCCGATGGGATCAGGAACGAGGTACTGAGACTCCTTCCCGATCACATCGTAGCTCTATTGGTCTGCATCTTCAATGCGGCCATGTCCCAGGGCCACTTTCCAGCCGCCTGGAAGAAGGCCGTAGTGATAGGCATACACAAGCCCGGCAAAAAAGCTACGCTTCCTGATAGCTATCGCCCGATTAGCCTGTTAGATACATTAGGTAAATTATACGAGCGGCTCCTTCTGAACCGTCTCCAGGTCTCGATTACAGATTTAAAATTAATACCACCTGAGCAGTTCGGATTTCGTGCCGAACACTCTTGCACAAATCAAGTACACCGCCTCACGGAGTACATTTTCTCTAATTTTAATGCCGACCCGAAACGTAAACCGAAACGCACAATTGCAGTCTTCTTCGATGTCGCCAAAGCCTTCGATAAGGTCTGGCATGGAGGGCTCATCCATAAATTATGTAAATATCACGTACCCGATAACTTAATACATATTATCCACGATTTTCTCACTGATAGGACTTTCCGCTTTAGAGTGGATGGGGAACTATCCCTGCCCCACCCGATACGCTCAGATGTGCCACATAACAACATGCCAAATAACGGCAGTGAACGATCAGTACCAGCCTGTCTCTCCAAACAGAGCGTGCTCACGC
>MU158723.1:189696-251664 GCA_015888305.1 Antheraea pernyi
GCGACAGGCGCCTAGGGCACCTGTGCGCGCCGCCCGCCCTTCGCCTCCGCCTCTCATGTCCGTGGAGGCCTTCCCTGGCCTGCCGGGTGCCTCTCGCGCCCCGGCAGGGCCCGCGTCCACTCCGCGCGCGCCACCCTCTGTGCCGCGCGCACCACAACCCGGGCGGGCCCCTCTGGCTCCCTGGGCTCCCCGGCCTCAGGCTTCTAAGCCTCAGGCTCCTATCCCGCAGGCACGGCCGACACGCGCCGCGCCCGCCTTCTCTATGGGGCTCACCGGAGAGAGCTGGCTTTTCCAGCTATTCCGGGAGCACGATCTACAAGAAGTTTTAAACTTCAACGCGGCCCTCCAGGCCGAGGAGGATTTGGGCAAGCTCAACGTGCTCGCGCAATACCCGAGTATTGCTGCGAGTTTACACCGTATCGTTCGTTCCCAGGATTTTAACTCAATTAATTAAAATTCGCGGCTATGAATAGGATAAAACCGCGCGGTCTATCTCTTTCGTTTTTTAACGCGAGATCTCTTAGGACACAGCGCGATTTAGTAGCTGCCTTTTTACGCGATAGACAGATTGACGTTCTCCTCGTCCAGGAGACGCTTTTAAAACCGAAAATGCGCAATCCCAGAATCGCGAACTACAACATAGTTAGAAATGACCGTGTCACCCGCGGGGGCGGCACCTTAATTTACTATAGGCGTTCGTTATATTGCATGCCGATAGATCCGCCCGTTCTAACCAATATGGAAGTATCAGTATGTACGTTAGGTATGACCGGTCATCCGTCCATTGTATTAGTGTCCGCGTACCTCTCGCCGAACAAAGAGTTGTTACAAACAGATTTACGAGCGCTGCTCAACTTAGGAGATTCAGTTATTATAGCGGGGGACCTCAACTGCGGGAACGTTATCTGGAATAGTCCGAGAACCTCTCGTAACGGGAGGATACTCGACAAACTAGGTAGGGTCCTCGCATTTGACGTCATAGCCCCTCCGGAACCCACACACTATCAAGACAACTGTCGCCCGTCAGTCTTAGACATAGCTCTTTTAAAAAATATCACGCTTCGGGTACGACTCATACAAGTCGTACACGAACTTGATTCAGATCACCGCCCGGTCGTATTACAGTTAGGTTTCAATTCAGATTTCACCCCTCCGTCGGTCAGGGTGGCTGATTATGTTAGTTTAGCTCGTTATTTTAAAGAAAATCCATCGTCTGACATTTTAGACGGGATCCCAGACGTGTTGACGTCTAGAGCCGACGCGGATTCGGCTATCGATTCCCTGGTCGACTATCTTCAGACCGCCGTCAGAGAGACCTCGAAAGAGGTACAAGCGGCGAACGATCGCCGCTTTATACTCCCTGACGACGTGAAAGCGTTGATCACGGAAAAGAACGCCGCGACTCGAGCTCACGACGCTTACCCGTCTGTAGAGAACCGCGATCGATTACGCTCACTACGTAAATTAGTTAAAACTCGTATCTCTGAGATTCGGGGCGACAAGTGGGACAGGCTTCTGGAGGATCTCCGGCCGTCTCACCTGTCGTACTGGAGACTCACGCGCACTTTAAAATCAGATCTCGCCACTCCGATGCCTCCTCTCGACAGAGGCCCCGGGTTGCCTCCCGCGTTCGATAGTATAGATAAAGCAGAATGTCTAGCCGCGAGTTTAGAGAAACAGTGTTCGCCAAACACTGATAATACTGATGCTGTCCATATCGGATCGATCGAGTCGTCGGTAGAGCATGCACTCGCATCTCCACCCGCGGATACCCTAACCTCGATAACTTTTGATGAAGTTTCAGCCGCCATAAAGCGTCTCAAGCTTAGAAAGTCCCCAGGTCCCGATGGAATCAGGAACGAGGTGCTGAGACTCCTTCCTGACCACATCATAGCTCTATTGGTCTGCATCTTCAATGCGGCCATGTCCCAGGGCCACTTTCCAGCCGCCTGGAAGAAGGCCGTAGTGATAGGCATACACAAGCCCGGCAAAAAAGCTACGCTTCCCGATAGCTATCGCCCGATCAGCCTGTTAGATACATTAGGTAAATTATACGAGCGGCTCCTTCTGAACCGTCTCCAGGTCTCGATTACAGATTTAAAATTAATACCACCTGAGCAGTTCGGATTTCGTGCCGAACACTCTTGCACGAATCAAGTACACCGCCTCACGGAGTACATTTTCTCTAATTTTAATGCCGACCCGAAACGTAAACCGAAACGCACAATTGCAGTTTTTTTCGATGTTGCCAAAGCCTTCGATAAGGTCTGGCATGGAGGGCTCGTCCATAAATTATGTAAATATCACTTACCCGATAAGTTAATACATATTATCCACGATTTTCTCACTGATAGGACTTTCCGTTTTAGAGTGGATGGGGAACTATCCCTGCCCCACCCGATACGCTCAGGTGTGCCACAGGGCTCCATACTCGCGCCCTCGCTTTTCAATCTGTTCATCAGTGACCTACCTCGGTCTAAACGGGTCGAGGTAGGTTGCTATGCTGATGATACCGTTATTTACACTTCCAGCTTGCGGTCAGACTTTCTTAGGAAGCGCATCGAAAAGGCCGTTTGCACGCTCGGTGAATGGTTTCGTCGATGGCGCATAGAAGTTAATCCTGATAAGAGCGCCGCGATACTCTTCGATCCTTTACGACGTAATAATAACCTCGAGCCCATCAGGCTATACGGAACCGATATACCTTGGGCCGACGAGGTCAAATATCTCGGTGTTACATTAGATAAACATTTAAATTTCGAGTCACATATAGATAGAGTACGAAACAAAGCCGCTATGGTTTTGGGTCGCCTCCATCCGTTGCTTTGTCATAGGAGTAAGATGTCCCTCAGACACAAGCTCACTTTGTATAAGACGTGTATTCGTCCCGTGATGACATATAGCAGTCCCGTTTTTGCGCATATGTCGAAAGATAATTTTCATAAGTTGCAGGTTCTTCAAAACCGCGTTTTACGTAAAGTGACCGGTGCCCCGTGGTACGTCCGGAGAGTTGATCTACATAGGGACCTAGGGATGCCTTTTATCTGGGCATATGTAAAATCACTTACGATTAGTTATTTTGAAAAAGCCGCGAATCATCCCAGTCCGTTAGTGGTATCCGCCGCAAAATATGAACCCGTACCAAACGCTGCGCGTTGTAAAAGACGTCCGCGACATATTTTTACCGACCCTCCCGATGAAATAACGGCAGTGAATGATCAGTACCAGCCTGTCTCTCCAAACAGAGCGTGCTCACGCCCACGCCCGCGTAACCACAGATCACGCCGCCGTGGTCTGGGGGTAAATTTCGCTCCCGCACACCAGACTAGGCCCCCCTCGGCAACGGCTCAAGCCTAGGTCCGTTCCCTCGGCGTGGAGCCCTTGAGTACGCTGCTCGCGCGATACAGTGACACAAAATCTTACATCACTGCGACAACATTACACATATCACCTCCACACACGTGCACGCATACACGCTTACACATGCAAGTGGAAGGGTTTTATTTTTTCCCTTATCAAACTGAAATAGTTTAGAATATTATCCGATACGAAATATATATAGGAGTTGTTGAGGTATGTATGCTTGGTACACATATATGTTTCAACAACTCATATATGTATGAATAGTTAGCTTAGCTTAGGTTAGCTCAGATAGGTCGCGAATTGCATGTATCAGGCAACAGCCAAAGCCGAGGTGTGCCGCGCACCCTTGAGCTAGTTGTCAAAATAAAATCGGCTGAGTGCCTTAAGCGCTCGCCTTAGTAGTCCGGTGAAGCTGTTAAGACCTTGCATGGCCAATAGCGTAGTCAGTTCGAAAAAAAAAAAAAAAACCTTTTTGTTTCTTAAATTTCCTAATCAAGTCAACAATATGCTAATCATATATTTCACAATACTTTATCCTGTGAGATTGTCTACGTATTTTCACTATATACAATACTAGCTTTTGCTTGCGACTTCGCTTACGTTAATTTAATTTTGTCCTATCTCTCGGGAACAATATAATTTTTATTGGATCAAAGATACCTTATGCGTTTTTCTATACCATTCCATGCATGAAGGCTGTCACGATGATTGATTGAGTAATTAAGGCGTGAAAGCGTAAAAAAACAAACTCAAATTTGCATTTATAATATGGATTAGATTAAAGATTTAAGATTAAAAGGTAGCCTATATACTTTTCCAGATTCGAAGCTATGTTATATGGCTATAAAGGATGAAAATAAAGCCGCTATAAAAGCAGTAATGTCAGTTAAAAATCCGATCTAAATTAGTTAATAGTTAAGAAAAATAATAACAATAATTGCTCACGATTACAACGATTTTTGACATAACTAATAAAATAAACAAAGGCAGAAAGAAGAATGCGGACCAAGAATCTGTGGATAAAAAGCTAGCGTTTACCAATGTTATTTAACCTCTATTAAATTTATCGTTACTGCTTAGCTATATGAAAGCGTAATGATATGTAGTATAAATACCACTTGTCGAAATCGGTTCAGACATTTCGGAGACTAGCCCCGACAAAAACAGACACTTCAATTTCTTTTATGTATATAGATTAAGACGAGAATATATATGAAAATATCTTGTCCAAATATAATTCGCCCATATACCTGACGCGTGACAATTTTGACAAGGGTTTTTCCTGCATTATCTCCAGGTATTTCGTCTAAAGGCGATGATGGTACCCTGCTCAGACTCTTGTAATGATATGTGACAGTACTGACGTAAACAATTTTTTATTTTAAACCCCACAGTTGTCCATTATAGCTTCACTTTCGAATTCTTTGTCCTAACACCAGTTTACTTGTACTCTTCAAGTGTCAACGATATGAACGCTCAAAATAAATAATAGAGAAGTGTCCTTTGATACTTTAACTAAATTGTTTTCTAATAAACAACTGTATGTTGATTGTAGTAACGTTGAACGTAGCTTACAAAGATATCTTAAACAATAAATAAAAAGCGCCTGAACGATTAAAATAGCAATACAATGAAAGAAACTGCGTTTTTTTTTACGAAAAATGGTGCTAAAATTATTAAAGTGTAATACTACAAATAAATCAATAGTGAGTTCATTGGTATAATCTATTGGAAAGTTTAAATTGAAAGAATTTAAACGGAAATAATACAATTTTCATTGAATTTGATTTTACAGCCTTTTGAAATATCCCTGATATAAACTAAATCAATGGACATACACGGTAGAATTAAATAACAGTCGTGACTGTTAAGGGATCCATTATTTTTGCTGCATTTGATAACAGAATAGCGGTGGATTATCGTAACAAGTTACTACGGTGGCTCCTTTACCGATTGTAAGTAAGTTTTGAAAGTGAACACAAAATAATTAATCAAATCTATTAGAAATCTTAATAAATAAAACATGATATATTTAATAATGTGATTACATTTAATAATAAATACACCCATCAATTAAACAGCCGCGATAAAAAAATGGTAATGGCTATCGAAAAACATGAAAATGACACTACGATAAAACCAAAAATTGCTTTCCGATAATTTAATGCCGAGGGAATGGTGCATTAAATTATTTGTTGTAAAATATTATTATGTTCTACTTTCACAGGGATATTAACTTGTTAATTGTAAATCATTACGTCTTTCGACTGGACATAGAGAAAGTACGGAAATGTAATTGTTGAAACAAAAATAAAGAAACTTCCATTCGCATTGAAAGTATTAGTTAAAATTATACAAATAATCGTTGACGTAATGAGTTATAAATGAAAGCTTCGATACGTCTATATGTAATAATGTAACTCATAAACAGCTACTAAATAAAAAAATATGAAAATTGGTTGAAAAAGAGATAAAGACACCGAATTGTTCTACTCCACTTATTCATATTTAAGTACTTGCTTAATGAATATAAGAGTACATTAATTTTTTACGTCTGTTGACAGATAACATCAGATTATTTGCATTAGTATATATTCAAGTAACATTATAAATGATTTACTCAATTTATGTCCTAGAAGAAGACGAAATTAGAAGACGCTTTTGTACAACAAAACTCTACTATCGGTTTGGTTAAACAACTAAGTCGTCGAGAAGAACTGACATAAAACTCAAAATGATTTATCGTTTTGTAAAGCTTTTATTAAAACTATATAAGTCATTGCTCGAAAACCGTATTTTAACACATGTAAAAAGTGGCGTATCACTTCCAAACACCATTATAGTTCTAAGTTCATGGATTAATCCAACTTATAATAACCTTCTGAAAGTGAAACCCGCTTGACTTGGTAGAAACTAATACCATTATCTAGCAAAATCAATATTAACTCGTTTTATATAGTCTAAAATACTGCATGGTTACATTATTATAATTCTTAGTATTAAAATTATGCCGGTCGATTACAAAATCTAGAGTATCTAAGTTGTTTTAATACATTATATATACAAACAGTCGTAGATATGTTGGGAGGGCGGAGCTAAGATACTGGGTTCTGGAGTACCTACGAATGAAATATTATTCATAACGATATAAAAACAATGTACATAGAAAAATATAAGGCGAGAATAATATCTCTTCTACAAATATACTTTGAAATACATACAAAGTTAATATGATGTATATTAATGATAAAATTATTATGTAAATAATATTTTGTATTTCCAACACCTTACCGTAACCAATATAAGGTAATGCTCACATAAAACCGAAAAACAACAATATAATACACAAACAATACCTCATTAAAACAATATTAACAAAAACAAATATTCAAGTTTTATTATACGTAGGTACAAAGATACAGGTGTACTGTGTTATCTATATATAATAATGTATGTTGGTATGTGTGTTGCCAAAATATATGACTAGCCGAATCCTAGGACCTGGTAAAAGTAGCTGCTTTGTTGAGAAATATTTGTTTTATTCTGATTCATTGTGATTTTTATTTCTTCAATGTAATTTTTGTCATTATAGTATAGTATAAGAAAAAATATGGAAAAGTATAATGATACCTAGTCTAGATAGTTATAAAGTTCTCTATCCGCTTATATAAAGTCTTCACAAAATCGATCTACATGTTTCGGAGATTACGCTAAACAACAGACACTTCAACTTTATTGATATGTATGGTTATGGTGGTAGAGCCACACTGAAACTATTACTGGTTTCAGCATCAATGGGTCGGCTCGCCCGGGGTAGCACCACCCTCTCACAGAAAACCGACGTGAAGTAACAGTGCTTGCATTGTTGCGTTTCGTTCGGTCAGTGAGAGCGCCGGAACCCACCTCCCCTCCCCTCTCTTCTCCCCTCTCCCTCTCCCTCCCCTAACCCTTCCGCCCAAGGGTGGCAACGCACTTGCGACTCCTCTGGTGTTGTTAGTGTCCATGGACGGTGGTGATCACTTAACATCAGGTGATCCACCGGTTCGAATGCCACCTATGACATAAAAAAAAAAAAGTATAAAATAATAAATTCTATCGTCTGACCGACCATAAAAATTAACTCAACTTAGTATTTTTTCATGAAGTAGAGTTTTGCGCTACCTTTTTTACTATAACGCGCCTATATATTGCGTTAGGCTATAATTTCACAAAACAAATAATAGAGTTTCTTCCGTGGATTTTTGGTAGCAGTAATCCGGTGAAGCTGTTAAGACCTTGCTAGGTCAATTGCATAGTAAGTTAGAAAAAAAAAATTTTTTTTTGGTAAGAGCAAAACTAAACTTTACCGACATACTTGTGACATATTAAGTTTATGTCAAACTAGCGACCCGTAGTATAGAGGCATGTGTAATATTGATATTTTGTGCAGCCTATCATATGTTTGATCAATTAAAAAAAATGTATATAGTTATTGTTCGTAGTGGTAATAGATGTGAAAACCAGACTAATATTAGTACAGTTTCAATTTATAAATAATCTAATTCAAATAATTCACACTATAATTGATTTAATACTTAAAAAGTACATAATTATTCCATTGTTTTGAGTTTTCACTTCTGTCTTATGACTACCTCAACTTTTTTGAAAAACTTCTATTTCGCAATGTTATTTCATTAACATAATGAAAGTGTTATAATAAAATCAAAAATAAACATAAACAACATAATATTCTTGTATGAACGTGAATATATATTTGAAATCGCTCTTCTCTCAGCCTTTTAACAAAACCTCAACCAGGCCTCGGGGGACTCGTTCAAGCGTAATTTACGGAATGTTTTCAAAATGTAGATTTTTCGACAAATTTATACCCATTGTCTTTCCAAATCATGCGCATCGGTGTAAAAATGTAAATGGTTACCTATTATTGGTAAAATTTTAGCTGAAACTATTCAAAGCTTATATAGAAACGAATTTATAGACTTTGGTCCATAATCATTATGATATTTCTCATTATTTATCTGTTATATGTGTTATTTATTTATATGTTATATCGTGATCTGAATTTGAAAATTATTTCACTGTTAGAAAGGTATATTATCTCTGAGTATTATATAATACTTTTTATTTTGTTAAATATATATTTTCAATAATCAATCACGATAAATGTAATTACAATCGGTAAACATTCTAATATGGCGTGCGCTTCCTGAACGGTTTTAAATAAAGGAATAAAATCTACAGGGAAAATATTCATTACATTTAGCATTACAAAAAAGTCCGCAACACCATATGTCTGAGTTGAATATCTCCGTCAAAAAGATGATTTAAATCTACGAAACGGCTAGACCGATTTTGACAGAAATTTCACTGACACATAGCTGAAATTACAGCGGGTTTCTTAGGCTACTCTAAATTAGACTAGGTATTAACCGCGGCTTCGTCTGCAATGCTATCTCCAAAACGATTGGACCGATTTTCACCAAACTTTCACTAACAGATAGCGGACATCATTTCAAGTAATTTAGTCTATTTGAATTTAGACTAACTGTCAACCGTGGCTTCGCCCGCGGTACTGTCTTCAAAACAGTTCAACCTATCTTCTCGAAACTTTCACTGACAGATAGCTGACCTTATAAAATGTAATTTAAGCAATTTTAGTTTATACTAGCTGATAACCGTGGCTTCGCCCGCAGTACTATCTTCAAAACGGTTCGATCGATCTTCAGATAACTTTCACTGGCAGATAGCTGATCTTATAAAAAGTAATTCAAGCAATTTTAGTTTATACTAGCTGTTAACCGTGGTTTCGCCCGCAATGCTATCTCCAAAACGGTTAGACCAGTTTTCACGAAACTTTCACTGGCAGATAGCTGACTTTACAAAAAGTAATTTAGGCAATTTAATTTATACTAGCTGTTAACCGTGGCTTCACTCAAGTGCTTTCTCAAAAACGGTTAGACTGATTTTCATGGGACTTTCACTGGCAGAGCGGACCTTATAAAAAGTAATTTAATTTGTTTTAATTTAGACTGGCTGTTAGCCGTGGCTTCGCCCGCTGTGCTGTCACCAAAACGGTTAGACCGATTTTCACGGCATTTTCACTGGTAGATAGCGAACCTATTAAAAAGTAATTGAGGTTATTCTATTTTAGACTAGCTATTACCCGCGACTTTGTCTGCATGAAATTTAGCAAGATTTCAACTCATTCTTTATTTTTAATAAAAGAAATAATTATCAGCTTATTGTTTACAATTCGACATTATAATTATTAATAACATTAATGATATAGAGGTCTTCCTAAAAAGATCTTAGATTATAAACGTATTACGTAAAGTGTTCCATAATACAATTTCTTGCGGAACAGACAAGCGTTTATTTTTTGTATAGTCACAAAATCTTAATTATAATAATAGCAATGTATATTAAATATAATGTAAATGTAAATCTTAATAATAATATTTTAAGTTATTGTTTCGTTAGTTCCTTATACAGTGTAAGTGAGCACTGAGGTACTTATATGGTGGGTTAAGATTCCAAATGTGTTGCTGATGACAAACCTCACTCGGTACGCGTTTTGTATTTATATATCTACTGTACACGTTACATGTTACTTTTAGTGGCGTGCGCGTAATACTTACAATTGTCTTTAAAGAGTGTTTCTATAACTGTACATAGTCTCACAATTCTATAATTCTTTAATACGATTTAAAAAACGCGTGCGGAGCTGCGGGTACAGCTAGTGTTAAATATAAAATAATTTTACAATATCGCGTTTGGAAATACAATTGGAACAGGTAATAACCGATTTGCACGGATCAGCTGGTTATAAGTAAAATTGTTAGATTATTACATGGCATAAAAATTTGGCAAGTACATAGTCACAAATATACATTTAAATACTTACATATATTGCAATTCTGAATAGATTTCTATATTATATAAATACTTACATAATACATTTTTGTTATTTTATTTATTATTAGTTTTTGTCCGCGATTTATGTAAGTTAGTGTAGATTTGATCTCAATGTGTCAGAAACAATAAATTTTTCTGCATAAAAAGTATTCTAGTTCTATATCTTTGACAACATGTATGCAAAATTTCATGAAGATCGGTTGAGTAATTAAGGTGTAAAAACATTAAAAAAACAAATTCACATTCATATTTATTACATTAGGATTAAAAATTGAACCTTGTAGAGCTTTCTACGAAACATCTCCATTATACGAAATCAAGATACATTTAAAGAACAGAAGAATCTAATTAAATTTATTGAAGTCACTTCTAACATTACAAGCGGATACAATTAATTTGTTTAGAATAATGTTAAGTATCAAGTATAACAAAGCGCCTGTGACAGAAATCTACTTAGTGAGTTTTTGTCAACATTGCTATTGTTATTACAAAGGCGTTCTACATTGTAACTAACAAGCTTCACCAGTTATTTAACACAACTGTTGAATGATATCAGAAGATATATTATTTAATATTATATTTCTTTTTAAACTTATTAACAAAAGTTTTTTTATTTTTTATTTTATGAATAAAATAGAATTACAGGGATAATTAAATGTTAACTGAATATTAGTATTTTAGGCAATGTCATAATCGCTTTAAATTTGTTAACACTATGTTATTACCATAAATATATACATAAATATTAATTAACATAAACACACACTTGTCTTTGCTACAAAACATCTGTGCAAACTTTTGAACCTATATACTTCAAGAATGTCTCAGATTTCATTTAAGGAGATTAGCATTTAATACTTTATATTTTGGGCTTGATGAGATGGAGTCTTCCATTATATAATTTGATGATTTTGTAAAGCATGTAACAATTACAATTACTATTTTAAACAACACTACGTAAATCATATTTCAATATTCATAATTATATTTGCCTTCTCGTTTTGTATTCTATACGTTAATTTTAGTTTTTATAAACGTGTTCATTTTTACTTTTTCGTTTATTCTTATTCCATTTTTCTTTCTTTGTCTAATGTTTCTCAATATTTACTGTTACATAATTTTAATTTTTCATTGTTATTAATAGTGTAAGTTATATCGATATATTGTTGTAGGTTTCAGTCTAGTATACTCTTTCTTATTGTTGTTAGTTTATTATTCATCAGACGGTTGATTGTTGTATCCACATTTGTAAGTAAATAAATAAATCTCAAGACATACTAACGATTTGTAGGCATTGAAGCGATGATGGCATAGTTAATAGCGTGCTCGGAAACAGCGTCGATGGACGTAGGTTCGAAACCTTGCAACCAAGTCGGAGCTTTCCGTAAAGGAAAACATAATGATGAAGGCATAAATTTCTTTTCTTTTTTTTATACTACGTCGGTAGCAAACAAGCATGCGGGCCGCCTAATGAAAAGCGGTCACCGCAGCCTATGGACGCCTGTAACATCAGAAGCGTTACATGCGCGTTGTCGCCCCTTAAGTAACCTATTTATTTTCCCCTTGAAGCACCCCATACTGTAGTCTCCAGGAAAAACTTCAGCACGAAGCTCATTCCACAACCGGATCGCTCGTGGTAGGAAACCCTTTTGAAACCGGACCGTCCGAGACCATTTCAGTTCCAATGTATGGGGATGAATTCCCTGCCGATGACGAGCAGTGCGATGGTGGAAAGCTACAGGCATAATGTTAAACAGTTCCTCGGAACACAACCCATTATACAGACGGTAGAACACACATAAAGAGGCGACGTCTCTCCGTAGACTTAGTGGTTCGATACCGTTTGTAAGCTTTTTTCTCCATCACAAAGGAATCACAGTACAGGAAAAATTAATAATATTTGGTAAGTTATTCAATAAACCAAGCAAGATAAAAATTAATTTCAAAAGATGAGAAAAACCCCATGTTAAATCGACAAAAATATAAAAACTAAAGCAAAGCTTAAGTTTTAAAAAGGCTCTTTAAATAAATGTCAGTTTTATATTGTTTATACTTTGCTTTTGCTTATCCGACCAATGCTCTAGTGCATATCAAATTGCTGTATGCCTGTTGATAACAACAGCTAACTGTAATCTACACAACTCATACAACTAACTCCATTATTCAGTGTAGAATGATTTAATGTATGTAAATCGCCACAACTTCGGCTTACTGAAACAATACCGCATATGATATTTTGTCTGACTCGACTGCCGTATCAAAGTGAACATATGTCAAAAAGGATTTTCGCAAACAGATTTGTCTTACAGCTGTATGTCTCAAGTAATTTTCAAAAAGAATTGTTCCTTTCATATCATATATTTATTTTTAAATAGTTGCGCCCAAGACACCGCCGGCGTGAAACCTAATGCGTGCAGGTGGTAGAGCCACGCTGTAGATATTACTAGTTTCAGCATGAATGGGTCGGCTCGTCCGGAGTAGTACCACCCTCTCACAGAACAACGACGTGAAGTAACTATGCTTGCATTGTTGCGTTTCGTTCGGTCAGTGAGAGCGCCGCCCACCCCCTTTCCCTTCCCCTTTCTCCTTTCTCTACCCCTCCCACATACACATGCTGGCAACGCACTTGCGATTCCCCTGGTGTTGCTAGTGTCTATGGACGGTGGTGATCACTTAACATCAGGTAACCAACCAGTTCGTTTGCCGCCTTTTGACATAAAAAAAATGCAAAAAAACAGTGACTAATAAAGTCATCTGAATGTATTAAATCTAATTATTATTTACTTTTCTCTGGTACTTAAGTGGCGTCGTAATTAAAATAAAAATACTTTTAATATACCGAACCGATTTTAATGAAATTAAGACTAAATGTTACTTCAAGATATGCTTTATGATTTTCTTGAAAAGGTTTTTATCATGAACTCAGTACTTTAGCAGTGATGCGTATTCAGACAAACATTTCTAAAAATGATTGAAACGTAATTTATTACTTATTCCAAGACACCTGCAACATTTTTTTCACAGCAATCTAAAAGTACAGACACGTAAGTATAGAAGACTAACTGATCGCCCCTGCCGCGTACGATTGGACTAATAAACAAAATGAGGCCAAATAGAACTAGAACTATCTCATATGGGGGACATGTTGAAGATGTGTCCAGCTCTAAACACTAAATAATAGATCCAAATCCCTTCACAATAGCGCTAGCATAGGCAAAGGTTATAATGTGAAATAATCTTGTCAAATATAACCTAAAATTGCTGCTGTAAGAAACCGTGGAGTGCCATAGAATGTTTAAGAATTTTAAATTAAACGTTTAGTGATTTTTGAGTGTTTACTTTTATAAAACTTCTTGAAATAATTTAACAATAATGAACCCTGTTGCTACTGTAGCGCCACACTAATTTGACACATTTTGACGAACACTTTTTCATACACAAATATGGTTCCCATTACCTTTATACTCCATACCTTTACAGAACGACCGTGCTCTCCGTGTAATTTAATAAATTGAACGTCTATTTGTTTATATTTTTGTGATTTTTCGACTGTCTTCTGTATAACTCTGACACTCATTTATCTATATGGAGATATTTTTGTTCTAAATTAGCCAAATAGGTGTGACTGTTTGGAGGTTCTGCGCTTACGTGCATGTAATTCGGCAATTTATTTTTATTTCTATAGAGAGAAGAAGATATAGAGACGAGTGTCATTTCCTCTGCCTTGATATTTTTGTATAATTTTTATGTGGCCAGTTTTTACACTACAAAGATTATTAAAAGCTCTTTAAATAAAAAAAATGCATATATTAGGTCTTTACCTATGAAATTGCCGTTTTGTATGAAACAATTGAAACGATTTTTTTTCATGTATTTTTTATTTGTATTAATCGAAGTAATCACCCATGCAATCAATGCATCTTTGCCAACGCAGTGGCAGTTTATTGATGTCCTTTTAAAATAAATCAGCTGGACTGGAGGCAACAAATTCTTTAAAGGCATTTTGTACCGCCTCTCGGGTATTGAATTTTTTTCCCGCCAAGGAGTTATCCAAATTCTGGGAAAAGTATTAGTCTGTAGGCGCAAGGTCTGGTGAGTAGGGTGGATGACGGAGAACTTCCAACCCCAGTTTTTGCACCTTGGAGACCATTTGCTGTGCAGTATGAGGTCGCGCGTTGTCGTGCAGGAGCAGCGGAGACGAGCGATTGACCAATGCTGGTTAGAGCTGTGCCAGCTTCTCCATCATTGTGTTCAGTTCCTCATAGTACACATCTGCAGTAATGCTCACCCCGTTTGGTAAGAAGCTGTGATGAATCACACCGGCGCTAAACCACCAAACAGTGACCATCACTTTTCTAGAGGTAAGTTTTCGTTTAGGGCATTATTTAGGTGCTGAACCATGATCCAACCAACTTACTGAGCGCTTGCGGTTATCAAACGGAATCCATTTTTCATCGTAGGTAACAATGCGGTTCAAAATTCCTTCATTTGTGTGTCTGTTGAGCAGTGCAAGGCACGTCTCGACGCGTATTCGCGCTGGGGATCATTGAGTTCGTGAGGCACCCATTTATCAAGCTTTTTTACCTCGCCAATTTGACGCAAATGCACCAATATTGTTTTGATGCTAACGTCGAAAGCTGCTCCTAATTCAGCCGTAGATTATGTATCATCAGCTTTCACAATCGCCTTTAATTCGTCATTGTCGAACAAAGTCTACGGACGACCGCGAGGTTCATTTTTCAGTTCGAAATTCCCAGAACGGAAGCGAGCAAACCAATAACAGGTGGTGCGTTGGTTTGTAGTGTTAGCTCCGTAAACGTCGTTGATGTTGCGTGCCGCTTGTGCCGCGTTGCTGCCACGACGGTACTCATATTCCATAATTACTCGAATTTTTAACGTATCCATGATGACAAAAAAAATTGAAATGCGATGAAAATGATCTATATTTATATCTATGAACTAATCAATAAACAAATGACTACTTTTGGAAAAAGAATTCCATGTTTTTAAAATAAAATTAATTTGAAATTAGAATTCTTAGCCAAACAAAAATTATTTTGATTTGAAATGGCCAGTACTGCAGAACGGCAATTTCATAGGTATTTACCTTACCTTTACCTATTATTTATCTTACACCATTTAAAGAAAAAATACAATCAAAACTAAAGATAATCTAATCTAGACACATATTTGTACTATTCAATTTATAAACTAGAATGGCTGTAATGATGGATGAATATTTGTTCCTCTTTCACATAAAAACTACACAACGGATTTTGATGCAGTTAAATATATAGCTTATCTATAGAATATATAACTACTGGTGCGATGGTTTGAAAAATTATTTCATTGTTAGAATGCACATTTATCGAGGGAGGCTATAGGTTATATATTATCACGCTGAGACCAATAAGAGCGGAGCATCAATGAAAAATGTTTCAAAATCGGTTATTTTCAGTTGGAGAGCTTTCGCTGAGTATTAGCGTTAGCCCAAAGTAACTATTTCACGCTGACGAAGTCGCGAGAACAGCTAGTATTTTATAAAGATAATAACTTTTGATCAAGGATTTACCCGTTTTAATGTTGATTTGGCCTTCCCTCTGAAACTACTTTCTTTCTGGATTAAAGGTACTCTATTCCTTATTAATATCTGTGACAACATACATAAAAAACCATTGATTCATGATCGGTTAAATAGTTACGGCGTTAGAGCGTATCAAACAAACTAACTCATATTCGCATTTACAATATTAATAAAGATTAGTATTAATATTGCCATTATTAAATGAACAATTATTATAAAGACTATATAAAACTTCAGTGTTTCAACACGATGGCGCAGCGGCTTGTTGTTGTTTCAGCAAGATGGCTGCCAAAATTTTCAAGGGAGTTTTGTCATATCTCAAAATTCAGGTTCTGTATTATTATTTCACATCAATTTCACTTGTTATCAATATCCTGATTACATAACGCACGATGCAAACAATACCACACAATACGTGATCAAATAACGCAACATAATGAATAAAAAATAAAAACCATTATATGACAGACAAAAATCCCACCAAAAACTCTTTTATCGAATGTCAATTTACTAACGTTTGACAGCACTAATGCTTGACAGCAGTATATTCAATAACGTTAACTTAATAAACTCTAATTACGATAATAATAGTTTAATATCCCGTTAATTAATCAACTAATTAAATTTAGAGTAGATTAATTTCGTGATATTATTCCGGTAATAACACGTTTTGATCTACCGAAAAGTGTCAAAAGCATTTTGGCGTGTACCAAGCAATATTGCAGAAATAACGTTAGAGTCACGTTGTTTATACATGTATAACTATGTTAGAACTATATAAGGTTAAATTTTAATTCATTTACCTCTCTCAAATGGGTAGTGTACCTCATACTAGCATTATTAATCGCTTGTAAAGTGTAAGAATAAATTAAATTTGTCTATTTTAAGTCTTGATGAATCTTGCGTCAACACTAGTGGCATTTTGGTTGAAATGTAATATTGTGCGTCTCTAATAATTGTAATAATCTAATTAGTGGTAAAAGTAATTTAATTGTTGACATTTCTTTGCATAATCACGACTTCCTGATTATTGTGTTTAAATAACTAATCGCTTATGAAATATGTTAACGATTTGTTTGCTTCCATCAACACGTTTACACAATTACTTAATTTATTATTTTAATAACTAGTGCATCCGACTTCACACCCAAGTAAATTATTTTACTGTTTCATATGAACTACGTATTTTTAATAGATAAATCTTGTGTTGCCTTATTATTTTTCACAACTCCTATAACTCTAATGCCAATTTTAAGCTATCCCTTGTTAAGTTTTATCATTACTGCTTAGTTTTATTAGAAATGCGTAATTATATGCAGCTTAGACAATACTCTGAGATGTTTTATATTTGCCAGTAAATACCTTATGAAAATCTGTTACGTCGTTTCATAGATTAGCAGATTAGCCGTGACTAATAACATATACTTAATTTTTATTTGCGTGTGTAAGTTCTTATTTCTTTTATATTAAACTAATAAAGATGACTTTAGTCATAATAAGACCTGTGCACCAAACATAGGTGATGTGGTTCTAATTAAGGAACTCTTACTACCTCCTACAAAGTGGCTTATGCATACATTTGCCATAGCACGAGAGGTAGGCATACATCCGAGTCCGAATGGGCAGATTAGTGTAGTAACTTTGAGAAGCAGTACTGGCTTCTATAAGCAATCAGTTTCATTGCTGGTTGCTATGCCAATTTTCAATTAAAACAATTATACGCACGGTGGGTGGCTGGCTGCAGCAAGAACGAAGTTCTTGGTGGGCGGAATGTTTGCGTATAATATGCTTGAAAACGTTCCCTTACAATAAAACTTCTCTAGCTGTCTACCACCATGCAGTGGAGGCGATCGCGATGGCTTGACATTCGAGAAACAATTGACTACAAAAATGTCTGCAAACTATAGTCTGTTATAGTGAGTACTATTTTTATAAACTTGAACTCTTTAAGGGCATTTTGATCTTTGGTGACTTATCTGATACCTGATTTATACTTTTTAAAATTTGTTTGTAAAAGTGAAAACTGGTAAAATTAAGTAGATTAAAGTCTGAAGGATGTTCGGCATATACTTATATTTAAATGATTTGTTTAATGGCAGACGTTGCATGACTGATTTCAAATATTTTTACTAATTATTTAGATTGGTATTATAAATCTAATGAACTAAATGCTTGTTGCTATTTTAATTACACGAAAAGTTATTAACTCAGTTCAGATTTCAAAAAAATATTTTTGTAATTTTTCTTTTTGACCTAGTAAGGTCTTAACAGCTTCACCGGACTACAAAATAAATTAACTTTTTCCTTATAATCTACTTACTCAACCGGTTTTAATGTTTAACAAATAGTTAAGATAACCGACAAAGTTTTTATTCTTTTGTGTACGCGTTTACTTTTCATTTCAAGTAAATGTATGAATACGATTCGTCACAGACATATCTTTTGTTTTTCTATGTATTACTGTAAGTTTACAAACTATGTCGTCTGACAGATTGGCAAATTACATTATTTTTATAATTCATTATAATTGCATTTTCCGGAATAACACTTTATAAATATGCCTCTAGAATTTGACTTCTTTCTTTCGCTTTGTTGTAGATATAACAAGATATACATATTTAAATATGCAAAAATATATATAACATCTATAACAACAAGATAAATAAGATGCTTCATGCTTCTACGTATATTTACAAATTATTTTAATTATCAGCCAATTGCAATGCCAATACTATCCTCGTTTCTCCGTACTTACTCTTTATTAAATTCATATAAAGTAATTACTCTGGATAATGGTCATAATCATATCTAAATATCGTACGTTCATCTAAGATACATAACCAACCTATATAGATAAATTGAAAAAGTTTTATATTTTATTTACATAACAAAAAGCACTATAACAAAAGAAGTTAACTTTCTAAACGTTTAGTATTTTAAATGCTATTTTAAATTTATAAACTGCTGTGGTACGCGAACATCACTATTGTTCAAAACAAAAAAAATACTCAGGTAAAACGTTTTAACGTTCCCTCCTTAACGAATGAAGTTAGTTATGCTCTTAGTGCAAAGCGCAATATGTTGATAACTTCAGACACGTGCACCGCACGCCCGAAGTGCGAGTACGTTGCTGAGATTCGTGACTTTTAACTAAAACAAAACGTTTATTGACGTTCAAAAGTAAGTTAAAAACACGCACAGCCTTATAATACGACAAGTTAATCCAAAACAACCGTAATAACATTCAATCGAAACCTTATAACAAAGTTTTTTTTACTTTTGTTTATAGCCGGACTGCTACTATAACCTGGCAAAGTTTAAGATAACTACAGTTTTCTCAGCACGTACTCGCGCGTGGGCTTCTTTCTATTTTGTAAGGTTATTCTTATGTGTCAGTCGAGCAGTCACTCTCGGGATATAACGTAGTGCTGTTGTGTGTCGCGCGTGTTTGTTCTTCGAAAACTTGTTTGTGAAACGAAATATAACGAAAAACCTTGTAATATCGACACGAAAATCGAATAATATACGAAAAAGTGGTGTTTTATTATTTATTAAATAGTTTAAGTGTACATTGTTAAGAGTGAAAGAGTGCATTCTTTGGTGATTCATCTCGAGAAAACAAGAAATTGTTTATGTCATTATAATAATATGTACGTATGTATTGATAACAGAATCATGTGCTTAAAAAAATCCTCGTGAACGTCCGCTATTTTGTTAAAGGAGAATGCAAAGGAAACATTCTCGGGAGCTTTAAAAAAAGGTAAGGTTCATTGTTGTTTGGACGTTTTGTGTAATTTAAATAGTTAGTTGTGAGAAAGTACGATAAAAAGGGTTGTTGAACGAAAGATCGTTTATCAAAGTCATCTACGGGCAATTATAATGAATTTATTTCATGTTTTATGGACTACCGAGAACCAGTACAAAAATAGTTGAATTTAATTCCAGTTTTACCCATTAGAACATATGGCTTGTATGGTAGATACTTTATAAAGGCTGCAAGCTTTAATACAAAAGACTATTACGGACGGATTTGTTTTGCCACAGATTATCATTATGCGCGATAAAATTTTTGTTCTCGATTACATGCGATAATTATGGAGGAAATGTCGGCTCGGTATTATTTATTTGACCACGAGATGTTTTTACATTCTAATTTAACTATTAATTCCGCTTTGTCTAAGTTATTTGGATATCTTTGTGGAGTGTATGAACATAGCGGCAAAAAAAGGTTTTATTTCGTAAACCGTGCATCAGATTAGGTAAAAAATTGTCAGTTCCGTTCCGTAAAGAATTAACAATACTCTGAGAGGTTCCACAGGATGGAATCGTAGTTCTTTATGCTAGTACTTGTTGACGTAATGTTTTGTGACAAAAAACGAGACTGGAGTAATCTCGATTGGTTCCTTCGCAGATCCTGCCACTATAAAAGTAAAATTTTAAGTACTTATTCTTGTCTTCGTTTTAATAGCCCTTCCTGACTAATATTTTACGTCCTTCTGCTCCGATATAAAATTAATTCTAATTTATTTAACACACCGAAAGAGATTTTAAGACAAACCTATTTCAATAAACATCTATAATAAATCAAATGAGTACTAATTTGGCATAATAAAGTACAAAAACAATAAATTAATCAGTAACACCTGAATGGGTTACTGGACCAGGTTACGATCCATTCGCCAGTGGATAACTCATCTGACTATGAACAATAGGCTGACGCCCACCTGTGGAATGCGTCAACGTAAAAAAAAAATCTTGTTCAAAATACAGGTCACGTAAAAAAATTTAATTAGAAATGTGGAGTATTTCTTATCCTGTTTTTTCCCAATCTTATCAGCAAGGCGTGGCCGTCGTCCGCGTTTTGTGTTTATACAATTTTATTTTTGTTTGAAATATAGTTTCTGTAATATAAGCTACTCCTTCGAAACCGCAATGAGACGAAATATAAACATTAATAGATCGGTAGTGCTGTCTGTATGTATATTTTTTATTTTATATTAATTGTTTATTAGTAACTCCTGTTCACGGTTTCGCATAAATGAACTAATAAAGAATATTATAATGACAGTTTAATAACTTCGCTTCAACCTGCCAATGTTTCTTTTCCCCTCACATTGTATCTTTCGCCTTATTCTACGTTTGTAGAAAAAACGACACTAACAATAGAAAAAAGGTATTCAATACATTGAACGTTTCAGTACAAAGAAACAAAATGTTAACTATAGCTAACTTCAGGGTGTCGGTTTTTCGTGACGGTGTGCGCGCGCATTTAATGACTTCAGGGTGTCGGTTTTTAGTGAAGATGTGCGCGCGCATCGTAAAAATTTACGAAAAGAAGTACAACTTCAAAAATAGCCTAATAGAGCAGCCATACTGAAGTGATATTACATACAGATATTTCATTTTTATTATATGTATGGAAGAAGATAGAATTGTAGATCGTGGTGGACGAGTGGTTTGACCGGTGGAATAACAATCTAATGTCCGCTGGTTCGAACCCCGGCATGTACCAATTAATTCTTTGGATTAATTCGCGTACATTTACTACTTTAAATTGACGATGAAGGAAAAAATCGTGAGGAAACCTGAACCTGAGAAATGTTCTAGCAGTATTCTGTATGTGGGTAACACGTAACTATGGATTTCTCGGAGTTTGTAATCGCCAATACATCGTGGGCTGACATGGTGACCATGCCCATACGTTCCTACGGGAAGAGGCCTATTTCCCTGCAGTGGATCTCTTACAGTCTGATGATGACGAATAGTTTTGTTTTCTAACGTACTATAGCAGCAACTTTAACGAGATTGCGCGGTTACTAAATTTAGCGATACAAAAACATGTTGATAATTTACAGTGAAATAATAACTCGTTTATTAAAAATGGATTATATTGCATCTTTCGCGGTGTAGGCATGTTTTATGTACATACCAACATTATTGAAGATTTATTAGACCAGTAAAATATTAGGTCATCATAATCACTCAGTTATGCATCATCAAGCCGTGACGAATGACGCTATGACTAGCTACTTTGTTCACAAATTATTACGTTATTTTATTAAAGACAACTTTTGGCCGCGTCTCTCTTTGTTTAAATGTCTTTGTTTTTGGTTTTAAAATTTTTGGAGTGATAATTTTTATGTGAGGGTCTTGAAATTCTGTCCGGCAACCTTTCTTTGTGACTAAAAATGGTGGGGGTAAACACTGTGTCGGGTAGAGTGTTGAAAGCACCGGTTTTCGTCCGCTCAGGAAAGTTAAGCAACGTCGTTCGTCGAGCGCGGTCAGTACTTGAATGGGATTGGGAGACCGCCTGGAAACACCGCGTGACGTTGGCTTTTGTGGACTTTATGGCACACCTTGCTTATTTATAAAAATGTAAACATTGTCAGGATAGGTATTTAGGTATACTAGGGACGTTCCTCAGCTTCCTCAGGGCAATGTACAAATATGGCACGATAAGTTGCCAAAATTTAAACATATGGACTATGTACCTGACTCATTTCATGCAGTTATTTATGGTTTACCTGCAAATTTGTTTTGACCAATATTGTGTTCTTTATCCAGTTAAATACAATAGTTACCTTGGAGATCTAATGTAGATCTAAATTGTTAATTGCAGCATATCTTTAAATAAATATTTTAGCAGATATAACGGGTTTTTGTTGACATAAGGGATGGGGGATTAGAACGTACAAGTCTAATATGTAAGGTGCGCGGTCTTATCCACTGGAATACCATCGCCCTAGTAGCGAACCAACCGATAATTCCTTTATCACAACATGTTATACAACAAAATCCTCTAGCACGTCTGTCTGTCTGTTCGCGATGAACTCAAAAACTACTGAACGGAATTTCATGGGGTTTTCAACAGTAGATAAAGTGATTCATGGGAAAATGTTGGGTATATATTATAATTTGTCAAGGTTTCTTTTTTATTATCAGGGCGGAACAACGTACGCCGGGTCCGCTAGTACATTTCATATTTCTAGACATTTTATTTACTACGGACCATGAATTAATAAGGAAACCAGAACAGAAAAATAGTCATATAAATGTGTACGTAAGCATGGGAGGGGGTAAAAGCATTACTTTTGCTGACAAGGCGAGGTGGCGGTTAGAAATTGCAAAAATTCTGATTACGAGTGGCTGCAATGGCAAAAATGACATTGTATACGTGTGAAATGAGGGCAATACGCTAGTTTTATATATGTAAAGAAAACCGATCATATAAAATTCCATTGTCGTGTTCCGATTTCCTTTCAAAAAATCTTCGTTCAAGAACATCTTTATTGGAATATTCAACCATCTTTTTGTTATTACTGTGAGTATAGGGGAATCCTATTCGCGTGTGTAAAAGGAAAACCTTTTGATATGTTATACATGGTAATATATTAAATTGCGGTATTTTTTATTTATTTTTTGTTATATGAATTCCAATCTTCTATGTTATGAACGTTTTCAATATAGATAATCGACTCTACTATCGTATTAGGGTGTCTGTCATATACCAAGTTGGCTTTATTGACTTGGGTATCGTTCAAGTCGTTAGTTTATAGCTTAAAAACATTTAAGAAAAAAACATTTCGATGCCGTTTGCCCGTGCCTGAACGACGATACTTTTCGCAATCACTAAACATGGAGTTTTTTTAAATTTATTTTTATCTTGATTGTTTTATTGAATAACTTTGCAAATATTACTAACTAGCTTCTGCCTGCGACTTCGTCCGCGTGGAATAATTACTTTATGCTAACTCTAACTTTAACTCGCGACTTCGTTTACGTAGAAAGTGAAATTAGTTGTAAATAATACGTACGCTAACCCCGATTTTGAAATATTCTTCATAGGTGCTCCGCTCCTATTGAGCTATTTAACAGTGAAATATTTTTTCAAATCCGATCTGTAGTTCCTGAGATTAGCGAGTACAAGCATACAAACTCTTCACCTTTATAATATTAAGTATAGATTCATCATCTACTATTATCCCTTGGGATAGAAAATTTTTGATATGGGCGTCAATAATTTAATTTGTATATTTTGATAATGTCAAAATTTATTACAATAAACAGTAAACGGTGTAGTTCTTATCTATTTTCCTCTGTAGATGACATATATTGTTAAGATAGTAAACTAAGCAGACGAAGTAACAACTAGTAGATATATAAAGTAACGCATAAGATGTTTCCAAACAGTGCGAAGCAATGAGGAACTACTCGAGAAATCTTAAACCTCTTAGAGCCCTGATTAAATATTCCTTCCGATTCGTCGTCCGAACACAAATACCGAGATTACCGAGTCAAATTCTTATACAGTAGAACCTTTATAAAGTAAGAACCTCTATAATTTCAAAAAAATATCTGTTCCCTTCCCCTCAGAGCCTCTATAACTTAAACTAATCATTTCAGTATTAGCCCTCAGTTACTTTAAGAAATGTTTAGTCCGGTGAAGCTGTTTAAAACCTTGCTAGGACAATAGCGTAGTCAGTTCGAAAAAAAATAATTAAAGATATGTTTCGACAAGTTCTATAACATAAACTGTCTGCCAAAGAGTCATTTCGAATGAATGTACAAAATAAAAAGTTTTTCGAAACAATAAGTATACAATCACCTCTCTATTTATCTTAGAAAATTTTAGAAACTGCGAATTGTTAAAAAAAATCACTGACTTTTTTCAGTAGACTAAGCTTTAAATAAAGTTTTATTTTTATGTAACACGTGTATGTATTCTGTTTTACCAATTCTTCTGGCGCATTCGGGTAAAAATGGGAACTGTATATAACTCATCACTCTTTTACATAAACCCATGATAAATTAAAAACTCTATCACTTAAACTCTCTATTAACTATATTAAACTCTCTATGTAATTTAAAATATTTTGTGTTTCCATTGGTTTTTAACTTAACGAGGATCTACTGTATTACTACTAGCTGACGCTGCCACACGTTGCTGTGGCTCACTTATTACTTGAATTGAATAAAACACGTGCACATTAAAAGAAACAGGAGTCGAAATAAAAATTCAAAATTAAAACGTGGCGCCGTCTATGAGATGTCTATAACAATTGGTCCTACAGTTTTCAATCAACAAACTAATTTAAAGCGCCATCTGTTCGAGATTGATGAAACTTACAATTAATATCGATAATCAATATTGACAATAATTTAATTTGTAATTAAAAAATACTGAGGCCATTAATCAAAATATAAATTATCTTATCTCTGAAGCTGGACCAAATTGTACATAAATGCGAAATAATGATCGGTTGAGTAGTTTCGGAGTACATCGTGGACATACATCATGACACTAGATTCTTATATATTTAGATAGTAACAATATTATTTGTAGTTTCTAAGCGTAAAAACACTTAACAAGGCACTGAAAAACACCAAAAAGTAATTGAAGAATCTAAGCTCAAGTATAGAAACAAATATTATTACTACTAAAATTAATTTAATATCTGTTACGATTCTCTTCGTCTTCATAATTATACGTTTATTATGTTCAAATTTTCGTTTTAATTATGTGAATATAGTTTGTACGATCCTTACAATTTACTAATATTATCTTAATTGAGGGAACCCATTATGATATTGCACGCTTTACGTTCCCCGTAATTGAAGTAGCGGATAAATTCACTTGTAATGACGCTACTCCCATATCTGCGTGTATCGCCACAAAGTTTTGTCTGTTGTTGTAATATATCTAGGTGTGGGAAGACATTATCGTCATTCGCTACGAGGTATTGGACTGCGTGAAGGACGATAACTTGGCCCCCGATTTTTACACATGCAAGGGACCTGGAAACGCTAATTACGAGTTATTATTTGAAATAACAAAGGAGTGCGCATTCTGCACCTCTTGTTTTGAGTTTAGTTTATAATACTTGCCAAATAATTCGTATAAGCTTTTCAAGCGAACACCGACTTACATAAGCGAATTACTTGTAAAAAATCAATGTAAATTAGATTTCTCCAATCAGTCCCTTCGATTGAGGCCACTTGGTTCACCTTCAAACTACGGCCCACTTTGCAATCGAATGGAGTGCGGTCTTACCCATCCTTTTAGACGTTACCTATTTACCTGGGACTTATATTATTTACTCAGTACCGGTGTGTGTTTGTGTTCTGTTGCGTTACAGGTAGTTACATAAGGATTTTCGATTATAGTTCATTACGAACATTTGAAATGGCGTGTTAAAAGTTTTATCTACTATTTTTTTTTCAATATTATAGCGGGAAAATGAACGGGCGGGTCACCTGATTGTAAGTGATCACCGCCATCCATAGACACTAGCAACACCAGGGGAGTCGCAAATGCGTTCCTAGTTTGGGGGATGGGGAGAGTGGGGAGTAGAGTTATGGGAGGTAGTCCTCCGGCACTCTCACTGACCGAACGAAACGCAACTACGTAAGCACTGTAACTTCACGTCGGTGTTCTGCGAGCCGACCCATTTATGCTGAAACCAGTAATAGCTTCACCTAAATTGGTGTTTTCAAACCTCTATTGGTCGGCTGATGACATCGCAAGTGGCACTTATATAGATGGGTTCTGACGCTTGCACCTGCCAGCTAGACCTCTTTCGATCTCGGGTTACTGTCTTGAGGCAATTGCTACTTAAAACTAGGTGATATTCATCCAGAAAGAAAGGACTGTTAGGGTAAGTTTACGTTAATGCGAGCGGAGCCGTGAGCAAAAAGTAGTAACTTATAGTGTATTTAAGTTAATAAAAATACAATAGTATAGAGTCGAAAGTTCACTACAATTTTTTGTCGATATTTTCATCATAGCATTCATATAAATGAGTCGTTACATTTTAAAATGAGCTAAATACAATTTTAGCCGCAATTTTTTTAATAATAATTTTAGCCGTATATTTTTCGTTATTTTCGAAGATAAGATCATACAAAAAGAAAATTAAAAAAATTATGAACGGCAAAATTTGAACTTCGTTCTCGGTGTATAAAAATTGGAAATCTTAAAAGAATTAAACATATCATCGATTAAAATAGCTCATTTTGAAATGCAACGACACAAAATCGATATTCTTAAAAATCTGATCCTTAATAGATCTCACTACTAACACAACAATTCTGTATGTATCTACAAGCATAACAGTACATACGTTAGTAATTACATTACCTAAACCAATCTATATCGTAAGAAGAGTCGTAAACATACAAGGAAGCGGATTCATCGGTAAAACATAGTATTGCGGTATGGAGCGGTGAATTATTGCCAGCTCGAAGCTTAGTCCGGCTACCGGTGTGAATCATTAATTACACGAGTAATTGAATACCGCCCTCCTGGGTGTCTGTTTAATATCATACCGACTACATTACGCCCTGGATCTGACTACTTTGCAAAAGGTTACATAATATCACTACATTTTATAAAACAAAGTCCCCTTTTTTTTTTTTTTTTTTTTTTTTTTTTAAAGGGGGAAAATCCCTTATGGATACGCCGTCGCACGGACTAAAACCCCACGGTGTACCGACAGACCGTTTTGTGGGGGCGGCAAGGGATCGTTCAAGCTAATCAACCTTGTAGAGCCGCCCCCACGGTCCGCCCAGGTGGCCGCCGGGCTCCTACCTATAGAGGGACAGACCGGGTACACACCGGCTGCCCCCCCTCGTCCGCCGGACCTGTGCAATGAGGAGATGAGCCCCCCGGCCCATCCCCTCAGGTCCGGCTACGGTGGCAGGAGGAGTTGTGCAAAGCGCCGCCTCCTCCTGCCGGTCCTCCGTTGGCGGAGACGGCCACTTAGCGAGTCTGCTTCGCGGGCCCTCTCCGCCTCCTCCTTCTGCGAGACGACCTCCTCGCAGAAGGAGGCCATCGCTCGCCAAGCCTGTTCACTGCCGAGCATGGCCGAAACCACGCTCGGCAGCGATAAGTCCGTTCCCACTGCCGCCGCCAGAATGCGGCGCTGCTCCCCCCACTTAGCACACTCAGACAGAGTGTGCTGCGCGGTATCTTCGACAGCGCCGCACTCGTGGCAGGCGGTGGTCGGCTCCCTGCGCGCGATCCGGTACAGGTACCACCCGAAACAACCGTGTCCGGTGAGTACCTGCACCAGTCGGAACGTCAGGGAGCCCCACTCCCAAAAAAAATCCCCTGCCACGTGTATCTATCTGTCTATTTGCGATGAATTCAAACACGACTGGACGGATCATGAGGTTTTCACCAGTAGATAAAGTGAATCATGAGGAAGGTTTAGGTATGTAATTTGTCAAGGTTTTATTTTTCATTATCAGGGTGTGACAAAGTCTACCGAGCCACTAGGAAGGTTATATAATAGTGTTAGGTGTTACAACAGTCCCAAGCATATTGCCGATTTGCCGGACTGTAAATTTAACCGCCATGGCAAGTGGCAAAGGCTACTTGGAACGAATATGCGAATGATGGCGATGTCTAGAAATGACCCCCTCTTTCTATGTATCCACTAAGAACGATTGTGACGTGTAATGTATTCTATATATTATATATTAAAAAGATAAACCAGATAGTTTCTTGCCGGTTTTTCTCGATAACTGGGATGTTTGACTTCGAACAGTGCTAGTTTTGACGTTCATGAGACCCTTTTCAGGGCCTAAATTGAATAAACTATTTCTGGTTTGATTTAAAGTAATTTTATTTTTAAAGCGACGAAGACGTTCGAATACTCCGATTGGATTCGCTTTAGAGCAATAATTTTATAGTAATTCCATTTCGGCACGAAGCATGAACTATATAAATATTAATTAACATAAATAAAGGTACACCTCTCTTTGCGACAACACATCTGTGCAAACTTATAAAGATAAACTTCAAGAATGTCTCAGTTTTGATTTAAAGAGATTAGAGCATTTAATACTTTGTAAAAATCTTCGAATCTGGTTATTCCTAATGCCCTCCGATCTTTTGGGCTTGATGAAGGAGTCTACCATTATCTAAGTTGATGATTTTGTGGTAGCGTGTGGCAATTAATCTCAAGGCATACAAATGATTTGAAGCCATTGAAGCGACGATGGTTTAGTTGAAAATTTGTCGCGTACCATCTGTTGAGAGCTAGTCCCTTCTAGATTTAGCGTGTTTATATCACAATATCTCTGTTTAAAACTCTGAGCGATAAAATCAAAACAGATATTGGATAAATACAAAAAAATCTATTCTGAAGGCAGTATCTATCAACGTTCGGAAATGAAGATATTTACTCATCAGAAATTTTAGATATGTTAAACAGCTTAAAAACATGGCTATATAACATAGATCTAAAAGACATTTTAGTTTTAACCCGGAATAGAATTACAAGACCTAAAAGGTTTTATAACAATGATGTAATTAGACATAATAGTCTAGAAGAGCTTCATAAAAAATATAAGAATTGGTATAGTTTATTTATATACAGATGGATCTAAAAGTACTGAAGGGCATGGGTGCTGCATTTTAAGATCCGACTCGAAATGAAGCCAAATGTTTCAAAATTACTGAAAACATATATATTATGTCTGTGGAACTTATTGCAATTTTCAGAGCAATATCTTATGCTAGCTCCTCAGATTGTAAACAGGTGGTTATTTTTACGGATAGTAGAAGTGCGTTACAGCATTTAGCTCGGTGCGCCTATGGAAGCAGAGGTGTATCGACAGCTTATGTTATATAACCATCTTGGACTACATCGTCATTTAACATTAAGTTTGATTGCGGTCATACACTAAAACCTGTAAAGTATGTAGGGAACTTTGTTGTCGTATTTTTGTTGTGCCGTGTTTAACATCTTCTAATCAGTTCCTACAATACCAACACTATAATCCTAATGGAAGATTATTTAAAATATATCTATCGAGTGTTCCGTAGTTTGAAAAGCTTGGGAAGCGTTGACACAATTCTACTAGTGACTCAAATATAAGACTGTGTTATTGAAAGCTAAAAAAAGCGTCACACTGGCCGAATCTCGTCTTTTTCCTTGATATGTATTTTTTTTTTGTATCCAGAAATCTCGCTTAGAACAGCGAACGTTTTCGTATAACGATAAATTGTTATTTCTTGTCATGCGAATTGCTTATGTTTATCTCTATATTGACTTCGCGGAACATATTCACTGAGACTGTTCGAAGGGAATAAGCGAAAATGATGCTTCTATGTGGAATAGAAAGAAATGGATTACTTGAAGTAAAATTGAAAAGGAAATATCTTAGAGGAGAATTGACTTGAATAATGGGAATATTTACCTTGAGTAGTGTGTGATTTATATATAAAAAGGCATTTTATATTATAGGCAATTTATATATAACAGTTCAGTACCTTGTTTTCTTTTGTTAGTTCATAATTATTTTCTTGTTTAGTATCTATTGAAGAGCTTTAGTGTTATCAATGAAACAGATATGGGAATTATAAGTCTCAATAGGTAATACTTCATGTTCATTACATTTACAGTCAACAATATTTGTACATTCGTTGAAAAACAAAAACAGTATGTGCCGTGAAGACACACGATAGAAGTGAAAGTGTAATCAATCAATCATTTAAAAAAATCTCCAGACTGTATCAGACCAAAGACGTTGCAAAATGTACAAGGAATTAAAAAAAAATTCAACAAAATGCCAACATCACTCGGTGTTCCCAGGCGGCCATCCATCCACTTACTGATCGCGTCCAACGTTGCTTGACTTCGGTGATCGGACGAGAACCGGTGTTTTCAACACTTTGCTCGGCACAGTGTTTATCGCCAGTACTTTTTGTCGCACAAAAAGTTTGCTTATCAGAATTTCAAAACCCTCCCATAAGTTTCCCTTCAAAAATACCTGAGTAATATAGAAACATAAAACTTAATGAATTGTAGTACAATTTCGGCTACTGGAAGGACCACTAGTATTTTAAAATCTATATCAATTGAAGTATCTGCTTACAATGTCAAAATCATAAGCTATTTACTACATGTATATGAACGTATTTTATATAAAAAAACTAATGATTTAAATTGTTGTCTGTTAATTCCGCCTAATCTGCGAAACGGTTGGATCAATTTTGATGGGAATTTCACAGGCAGATAGCGGATATTATAAGAAATAACTTGGGATACTTTTATTTTAGTAACAAAAATTAAGGTTCCGTAGAAATATACAATACATATAATAAGAACGTAAAACGAACATGTCTGTACTTTTTCGTGAAAAAAATTGTAGCAGCTATCTTGGAATCTGTATATTAATACGTGAAGCCTAAACTTTGTATCCCTTTTTAACGGAATTGGGCGAACGGATGAACGTGACATTTAGCATAGTTAAAGTTTATATGGAGGAGAAGTGCAGAAACCTATTTATTTTATATAAAATGCATTAGAAGTACATTAAATTAATTAAAATATGCATTACTCACACTACTGCTTCAATATTACACAACATATACACACATGTAAATAAAAAAGACATTTTGACATCTGTCAATAAAGGACTTCAAAAAAGGTTGTGAAGGAGGTTGCTATGCTCGACTGTATTTATTATTTTACTCTTACGCACCAATTATCCTTTTTCATTCTACATTCAACAATGATATTAACCCTAATAAAATTCAAACTTTAAAAAATCAATTAACTATGGTCGAATGTCGACCACTGGACTAGTAAGTAGACTAGTAAGTAATAAATACATTACAATCATTTATAGAAATGTTTGGTCTGTCTGTTTCTATGAACACGCATCACTGTTAAAGTGGGTTCACAATAAAACCTCACTAAGAAAATCATATCCTCGGATGTAATTTAGTCTCTGTTTCATTAAAATCGATCCACTCTACCAAAAATTTGAATGACGGTTCGAGGTAAGTACGAGAGAAGAGTGGTAATCTAATTCTATACTAATATTATAAAGCTGGATGGTTTAGTTGGTTGAACGCACTAATCTCAGGAATACTGGTCCTATTAGAAAAATTCTTTCAGTGTTAGATAGCTCATTTATCGAGGAATGTTTATAGACTAAGGCTATACCATCACGCTAATACCAATAGTAGCGGAGCACCAATGAAAAATGTTTACAAATCGATGTTAACGTACGTAGTATTTAAAAATATTTACACCTTCTACGCAACCGAAGTAGCGTGTTAAGGTTAGCGTTAGCCCATAGTAACTATTCTTTGCGGACGAAGTCGCGGGCAGTCGCGATCCGCATTACAACCGAGTTCAATGTCTCAAAGAGTTTTTATTCTACACTACTAGTTTATTAGAATAAAAAAACATAGAAGTCATTGATCTAGTTATATTAAATTCCGAAGGCGGTTTCACCGAGGTTAAGAATTATAAAGAATTCAATCGATAGTCGGAGATTCCGACGCGTCGTCCAATATTTCCCCATGGGGAGCCATTGTTGTCAGCGGTGGATTCCCGCGGGCGCTTTGTTATCCTGCTCCTATTGCGTTTCACCGTTATACTGTTATTTCAATATATTATATTTAAATGCGTTATACAGGACTACGCTTACAGTACGATTGTCTTCTTTCGAAAATATTCTTAGTTTTTTTTGTATGTTTGCCCATGATTCTCCAATTTGCTGATAAATATGTATTATCGAAGCAGTTAATTATGAGTGTAATTTATAAAAGAAAATTAAAGAATCTGTATTGTAATATCCAAATAACGTATTTTTACTAAAAACATTAATTTTTGCATGTCTGTTTTTCCGGCTAATCTCTAAAACGGTTGGACAGATTTTAACGGGACTTTCATTGGCAGATAGGTGATATTATAAGAAGTACTTACGATTATTTTATTTTAGAAAAAAGTAAAGTTCCGCGCAAATATGATATATGTCCGAAAGCGCGCGCCCCACGAGCATCTTTACACTAAACAAAGTTTTTTTTCCAAAATTCCACACAGAAGAAGTCGAGGGTAACACGTAGTGTCGGAATAAAACAATCATCGCTTTAGAAATACTTCTGCGATCGTATAAAACGACCTCAAGGGAATAACACGCACGGAATCTAAAAGCGCAGACTGTCAACGTTTTTAAACTCCTTGTAAATTTAGCGGGTTCCCTTTTAAATAAAACATCCCTAGTGTACTAGAAAAAGCAAGAATAACGATGTGAGAATGTTTAAAGAACATCTCGGGGGTACGAGGGTTGTGGAAGGGACCCGAAGGCGGAGAGGGGGCGAGCGATCATTTTCTTAAAATAAAACGTTCCCCCAATTTTGCCTTTTTAAACAGAAAACGTCGTGTACTTGACGCCCTTGTACGGTAATGCGAGTAGACAAATTACACACCTACTCTCTGCGGCTGTAAATTATGTTTAATTATATGAAAATGTACAGGAGAACAGCTTGTTCACTCGCGAAATCTCAATAATATATTTGAGTCGTTACACTTTAAAATATGTTATATGCCATTTTAGTTGTTCCTAATATTTACGTTATTTTTCAAGATCTTCAATTGTTGTATATGTAAAATACGAAGATCATAAAAAAATACTAAAAACCCTATGGACGGCAAATTTGAACTTCTTTTTCGGTATATAAAAACTGGAAATCTTTAAAAAAAGTAAACATGTTAATGAACGATTAAAACTGGATTTAGCTCATTTTGAAATGTAGGGACTCGTTTATTAATAAGGAATAGACAACATGACAATGAATACTTTTTTGAGATATAATTAATGCTATGATAATTTAAATAAATTAATTTAAAAATTCCACAATCTCACGATTTTTTTTGGTTCATAGACTAGCTGTATTATTTTGTTTGTGTCGTATGTGGCGTTGACAGTGAGTTATACTGTACTCTACCTTTTGCTAATCTGATGCTGTTGACGTTTTGTATAATGATTAATCATTTCATAATCGTGTAATCACTACAAACTGTATATTAATACTAATTTTAATCCATCTGGGTTAGTTAGAGAATAAAAATTATATTCTTTCAAATTTTCTTTAAAATCATTCCAGATTTTATATTCTTTTAGGTACTTAATTATCCTCCAGTTTAAACGAATATGGTCAATGAACAACACCTTTGAGATTGTCGTCAAGCACCTTACAAAACAATAGAAGGTAGCACCAAAACATAGATAAATACATAACGTTGCGTTAGTTTGCAACATTTTATCTGAAATTGAAATACGAGTGATTATCACTTACTAGTGGGCGTCCAGTGGTCAACATTCGACCATAGTTCATTGATTTTTTAAAGGGATAAATATTATAATAATAGTTGTATGTTATAATATCATTGTTGAATGTAGAATGAAAAAGGGTAATTGGAACGTAAGAGTAAAATAATACATACAATCGAGCATAGCAACCTCCTTCACAACCTTTTTTGAAGTCCTTTATTGGCAGATGTCAAAATGTCTTTTTTATTTACATGTGTGTATGTATATGTTGTGTAAAATTGAAGCAGTAGTGTGAGTAATGCATATTTTAATTAATTTAATGTACTTCTAATGCATTTTATATAAAATAAATAGCTTTCTGCACTTCTCCTCCATATAAACTTTAACTATGCCAAGTTTCACGTTCATCCGTTCGCCCAATTCCGTTAAAAAGGGATACAAAGATTAGGCTTCACGTATTGATATATAGATATATGAGTATATAAAATTCCTGTGCATCGTTCCAGTTCGTAATTATTTACGTTTTAAACGTGTGATGCTATTTTTTTAATACATTTTCCGGATCACATGGCCAGATCTGAAATATGGTTGCACTTGGTAAAGCTGCCTAACCTGGATTATTTAGGCATCTTCTAATAAACTAATTCCCAGTCTTATCATGTTATATATGTGAGGTGTCAAATTTTGATTGTGTCATCTACCATACAATTTTTTTCATAATTACCCACGCCATGTCTTAATTGTCGGATAAAGGACAAGGGCTCTTCAATTTTTCGACCCACACGGGGCATTGACTTAGAGTTTCAAGTTACACAGTACCTCAAGGCAAAAACTTAAGTGGCACTCGAGGACCGGCGTGTTTGAGTACTGATACGAAGACGGTTTAACTGTCGCCCTTCTGAGACCCCTAATGTGACAGTCGCAGTGAATGCTGGAACAGGTGTCAATGGTAGTTTGAATGCTATTATTGAACTGATTTATGAATTTAAAGGACACAGATATACATACAAATTGATGATATATTTTAGTGTATATCGTCTGGAACGCGTTAAATTTTAAATAACATAAAGGAAAGGCTAAACCAAAAAGTAATGAAAATTGTGATTAAATTAAAAATGTCAGTCAATAAAATACTAATATGTGTTAACATATACGATATACGTCGTATAGTGGTAGGATTTTTTGTAATTCCGCCGAAATAGCTACGATCGTGAGTAGAAATATCTATTGGTTTTGAATATCCCAAACTAACTGGAGCTTGCGACTTCGATCTTTTGGAAATTGTTTTATTTGTCCATGGGAAGAAGTGTGCTTTATGTGTTACCTCTGTCAAAGTTTAATATTATACTCAGTTCATATGTAAAACCGTAACAACGTATAGGGATATCTACCGGTTCCAATTGTGAATCTAAACCATTCTTGAATACACCTGAACACTCACAAAAAAAATCATAAAAATCTGTCCAGCGGTTTAGCCGGAGTACAGTCATATACACAAGGACAGAAGAATTATATGTATAAAGATCACATAGCAAAACAGTACTCCGGTTTGAACACGTGTCAGAGATGCAATACTTTTTAATTCAAAATGGAGTCAAGATTTTGGTGGCAGTGTCATGTGAGGGGTTCAAAGTGGATACGCCATATCGGCCCTCGAGCACGTCGAATCATAAGTGACCCTTACTGTTTTCTAGATAACGGATTATTGGTAATGTTTTCCTCTGAACTAAATTGTGAGCTACTTGAGATTATAATAATATAAAAAAATGTATATACAAACATATATATTATATACATATAAAATCAATGCAAGATCGAGAATTGAAAAAGATTTTTAACTCACAATGGACAACGTGTATTTAATCATATCGCGTTCCAAATACAAAAAGGTTGCAAATCTTGCCTAAGGTTAAAATTTAAAAAAATCGAGGCAGTTTTAAGGATTGCCGACAGAAGTGAAAACTCAAAACAATTAAATAACTATTTTCTCTTTTGAAGTTTTAAATGAATTATAGTATGAATTATTTCAATTTTTTTTATATTTGAATACATAATATCAATATTATACGTACACAGACACAGACACAGATCGCTGAAGCAAGCCGCTCAAGCGCAATACGGTCGGTCACGCTTTACTAGTATGTCATGACGCAAATTCATCACATGCAAAAAATACCGCTCAAGGCGCCCAAAGAAGTTTTCACTTCAATAAAAAAATATCATGGAGATATTTAGAAAATTATTTACCGTGTCTATTTATTATAATTGCTGTGGATACCCCTTTTTGCATTTGATACGTGGTGGTGCGCTGTTTGCAAGGTGGCCGTTGCTTGTTTTGAATCATTAAAAATAACCATATATGTAGTGTGTTTTGATAGCGTACATGCATCTGCAAATGACGCAGATTTTTTTACTTTTATTTTTGGCAACCAATCTTCTAGTAGATTATTACTGCCATTGTCGAGTAGATAATGAAATTACAAGTTTCTTGCGATTATGTCCCTGTTCTAGCAAGAGCCCGACGCCGCAAGAACATGGTGACCCGCTTGCTGAAACTTGTCGGGGAGTTTTCGCGGGACTTTTTTTCACAAAAATTCAAAAAGTACAGACATTACATTTTTATTCTTGTTACATGTATAGATAAAAATTAAAATAACTGGTTAATAATTTACAAGAAATAAACATAACAGTGAGCTGAATATGGATAAGCAAGAAAAGTAATTGATTAATTAAATACGCGTGAAGGTAAATTGATAATTACGAATATTAGACCGTGTCATGGAATGTCCCGTTATCGAGTAACTTGACATATAACCTCTTGTAAGCATCGCTAAATTATAGAATATTTATTGGGCTTATCGACAAATGATTAATGTGTCGATGGAAATATTTATGTTTTATATAATAATGCTACCAGTTTATAAATGTGTCTTCCCAAGGGAAATATTATAAAGGAAAAATTATGAAGTGGTACTTTACTTCGGAACAACATATAAATCTACATAAGTCACATATAAGGCCGTATATAGAGTATATTTGTAACGGTTCCACCCAATACCAGTTGGCTGTACTGGACTCCGTCGATCACAGAGCTCGAATTACTGACAGTAGTAAAATGCAAACGCTAGAACATCGGCGTAGGATCGCATGTGTTGCGGTATTCTATCGGCTGCACTTTGGGGAATGTGCACAGGATGTGCACCAATTAATTCCACCATCTCCCTTTCATCCCAGGATTACTAGACGCCGTACAGGCCTCCATCCATTCCATTTATGCGCTTGAAGCGCTTTGTATCTTCAGTTATTATGCGAACCGCAAAGCAAAGGAACGCGTTATCTGCGTCTGTTTTTTTTTCTCCCAAAGTATACAATATAACAGTTTTCGAATAGTGAATAAGTTTCTACTGAGCGAACGCGTTCTTAATTTCTATCAGGTGTGGCTAGGCTATACTTCACGCAGTGTAGTGTAAAAAAAACCATTACGTAAATTCACGCCATGTTTGCGATATGAGATGTCTTGGGAAAAAATTCATCGTACTGTTTTCCTATTCAGTCGACTTACCACAACGATATCTTTAGATTTTCCAGGTGTCTATGATGTTGGAACGATATTCTGGCAAAGCGGTGATGGTTTAAAATATAACGTGTTGGGAAACTATGTCAATTAATACGAGTTAGAAGCGTACAATTAATTCGATTCTTCGGAAAAATAAAACATTATAGTGAAACTATAGAATACAGGTGGGGTATTTGCTGAAACACGCTTGTATAGCTTTTAAAATTCCGTTGTTAGGCATCTATCCATGACTACCAGTAATCCCATCATCACCATTGGTTATGTATTACTACTTAGGGATTATGATTTTGATTACAGGGTATATTCATTTATGTCTCTAGAAGGACAACTACAACTTTCCTGTGCGGATTATGAATAGACATTCTTAATCCTTTTGTCTTTATTTCGGTATCACGCAAAATCTTATCTATAACAAACAATTGAGATAAACTGGTTGTCTTTAACAACACTTTTTCTAAGAGATTACTGTGGGTCATTTGCAGGTTTCGATCCTACATTCTTCACAAAGCGAGCTAACGCTGAACCATATCGTTTCAGAATTACAAACACGAAGATCCGCGTGTTCTCCACCATTTGTACGTATTTACAAGTTTGTAAGGTAAACTCGGCGAGCACAGATGCCAAAGTTTAAATCAGTCTGTACGCTTGCCACTTGTTAAATCTTCCTGGAACGCCTGCAAACAGAAACTTTACACTGTGGTGTTATCGTGTTCTTACAATTCCCGAGATTGTTGGTAGTTTTGGTATTTTGATACTTAGGTTTGCCGGAATTACCTAGGTAAATTCAGGAGACTGAGACATGGTTTAAATTAGCAGGATCTGATGATAATATTACCTCAACTATCATGAAATACCTGTGTCTACTATACCGAAGACAATGCAATTAGTAGGTTCATCCATCGGCCGTGGACGCTGCGGCGCGGGACATTGTAGATTATAATTTAAAAATGGCTATAAAAGATAAAGAAGAAGCCGTCATAAAGTTAAAAATGCGATTTAAATAAGTTAAGTAAAATAATAACAATAATTGACCACATTTACAACTATTTTTAACATAAATAATAAATTAAAGAAAAAAAGGTACGGACCAAGAGTCTGCAGTCTGCAGGAAAAAAGTGTCATGAAATTTTAAGAAATGTTAGTGGCGGGAAATGTTTAAGTTAGAATAGTAACTAGTGAAAATGTATAATACTTTAATTTAAATTTCATTAAATGATACCAACGTATTTTGCATTACATGGATACGACTTCCGAGAAAATAATACAAATTTGCAATGTTTTTTATATCAAAATAGCCATTGACCTTGCGTGGCTACCACAATACCTACGTGACCGCTTGTTGAAAGAACGCCGCGCTGTCAATTCAACCAATGTCCACCGTGTACCTACTCTGAGAACCGACGTCCGGGTAAAGAAAAACATTATATTGTCTTTGGTTAATAACAATAAGTATTGCATTTAAATAACTGGTAACTGAGAATAGATATTTTTCAAATTGTTTCCCCACTATATTACTCGCCAACGTATAGTATACTTGAATGTTTTAGGTTGCAAAGTTAAGGAGTTGAATTGATACACCGAGGTCAGCGTTGCCTATTATTCATCATCATCTACCTGTAAGAGACCCAATGCAGAGCCATAGGTCTCTTTCCGAAGGAAGGTATGGGAATAATCACCACGGCAGGCCACGACGTTTTGATGATTTCAAACTTTGAGAAATCCACTGTCCTATGTGTTCCCACATACAGTAGTACTACAATTTCTCAGGTTTAGGTTTTGTTAGGTTCACCGTCAGTCGATAATGTTACCAATTTAAATTAGTAAATGTACGCATTCCGAAATATTCGTTAGTACATGCCGAGGCACGAACCTGAATACATTGATTGATGTTCCTCTGGTCTGGTCAATAGAGGCACCAGACTAGTATGATCAAATGGAAAACTAAAAACAATACCTAATATCCCATTTATGTATCCCGCGTTATATTTGACCCGATTTATTATCAGAAATATAGAGATAAAACATGATAACTGATAAAAAACGATTCTACATTAGGCCGAGAAATATAGTTGGATTTAAAAATATCTTCGTGAATTTGGTGTTTGTCTCATCACTATGCCAGAGCTGTACTCCAGGCAAAGGGTGTCATTGCTTCAGTTTCTTTGGTTTAACGAATAGTTGGCTACCGTAAACGTGTTTTATTATTTAATTTGGGTATTTTTAATACATTTTTACAAGTATAATTTTATTTTATTACTTCCTTATGTATTCAAATTTTTATGTTAAATTCTAGTATTCTGTGGCTTTGTTGAAATTTAGTGTAACCATTTTTAAGGGAGTCATTATTATTTATTATATACTTCCCATATTGTTAACTATATCATATTCGATATTATTATTAGTGGTGAACATAATCCGTACACTAATATTATAAATGCGAAAATGAGTTTGTTACGTTTGCACGCCTTAACTACTGAATGGATTTTCATGAGGTTTAGCAAAGACATTCTTAAGAGTATAGATGAGGGTACAGGGTGCCTTTTATCCTGAAAAAAAGTACTGTTTTTGAGGGTCAGAAGGAATCTATATTAATATGAGCCAAGCTTTGTGGAAAAGCTATTCAGTAGTATGTTGATATATTTCTCATTGGAAATCTAAGATTAAAATTTCTTGATTATTATTATCGTACTATGATAAAGTGACGCCTTGTATCTGATAGTAGCTACTTTGCGATCTAAAGAAAATGATGACCACAATTACATCTAAAATCTATCGGTGGTCATCGCTGTGACACAGACCTACATTGCTACATTGTCACTATGACGGTGTTTCGCATCATGTGTGTGATGGTAGCTAGCCAATCGGGTACCGGTATACACACCGTATAACAACGCTTTATTACGAGCCTATGGGCTGTTCAATTAAGCGTGTCAAAACGGTGGGTCATTTTCTACTCTTATGTAGTAGCTGTTGATGACCTTTAAAATCACGAACTAAAAAAAATGGAAATAGTTTGTTTTCCTTTACCATCGACGAGTAGAAGCCTTTATCTGTAAGTTATTATTACTCATATCTTAGAGTCCATATGTTGTGACAAAAACCCTGACTAATATTAAAATTAAAAATGAATGGGTTATGGTCGAATTTCGAACATGCTTGCGTAATGTATAATATTTTTAACAGAGCTTAATTCTTTTTTTAATATATATATCATTTTTTAAATGTTGCTTAAATTGCCAGAATACGTAAAATGTTCTTCTCTACTTAGAAAAAAATTATATATCCGTTTGTACATACGTCACTCGATTGGGGTCCCATTGTATTACTAATTCCGGCTACCTGAGTCCAATCCTGCACATCGACCAAGTTTTATTGTTATAAGTTGGCACTTTGTTATATTTTCACCACTTAATAGGTAGATAAAGTTGAAGGTTGTTTCAAAGAGGGACCGTACTGTAAACCATTACAAGGTTCTAGAGGATATTTCGATTTATTTGTTGTAAACATTTCAGTTTGTACGGGACAAACATGTTTTCCATCTTCGTCTACTAACAAATAGTTACAAAAGTATTTACATATATTTGTATTAATAAATATGTAGTTCTGTACAGACAGATGTGTCATTTTTGAAGTTATACTTCTTTTGGCGCGTTAGGGAAAAATGATGAGAGTAAATTTTTACGATGCGCGCACACACCGTCACGAAAAACCGACACCCTGAAGTTATTACGAAGCACACGCACACCGTCACGAAAAACCGGCACCCAGAGGTTAGCTATAGTTAACATTTTGTGTTTTTGTATTTGTTGTTTGTATTTCTTTGTATTAAAACTTTCAATGTATTAAATACCTTTTTTCTATTATTAGTGTCGTTTTTTCTACAAACGTAGATTAAGGCGAAAGATAAAATTTTTGAAAAGATTTTTAACATGTTACGCCATAGAAGTATAACATCTAACGCGTGTACATAAAGTACACACTTTTTTTTCTATATATCTGGGTATATTTAGAAAGCGTAAGAAAAATTATTAAGAATAAAATTTTTATTCAAACCTAACAAATTTTAATGAAATTTTGTATACAGCGAGTGTATATGGCATTCCGAAATGGATACCCATTGTGTAAAGGCTAATTGACTAACGTGCAAGGTCTTTGCACGTTAGTCTATTAGTCATTCGGTGTTCGCTATAATAGTTTATCAACAATATTGGGAAAGATCATAAAATAAATGTGAAGTATTTTCAGTATAATAAAGGAATAAGAAGCCTCGAGCATAGCTAGTTATCTAACGTTTATTACTTGTATGTCGAAAAAGATAGCATTACATACAGCAGTACTACAAGAATATTTCTCACGTTCAGTTTTCCTCACGATGTTTTCCTTCACCGTCAGCCGATAGTGTTGTCGATTTAAATTATTAAATGTACATGAATTCTAATAAATTCGTTGGTACGGACCAGTGGTCGCACCTGCGCTCCTCGGAACAATACTCCACCAGTCAAACCACTAGACCACCACGGCCTTCTTAATTAACATTAATTCATCGTAACTGAAGACATTAATGGATGAAGGTGATATGCATCATTTTATGACATAAATGAAAGTGTTTATGCTTTACTGTTTTAAAAGGTTATTAGCGTAAATATACTTAGAAATTATAGTATAATCACTACATATTATGAAACAAAGTCCTCTGCCACGTCTGTCTGTCTGTTCGCGATAAACTCAAAAACTTATGAACTGGTTTTTAACGGTAGATAAAGTGATTCATGAGGTTTAGGTATATAATTTATCAAGGGTTTTTTCGGATCACATCGGAGTAATGTCCGCCGTGCCCGCTAGTTAAAAATATAACGAAACTTTGGAGTAAAATTAGTAATCTATTCTTTGTTTACTTAATTCTACAATGATCCGGATGCGTACACACTTGCTAACGTAAATAAAGTCGTTTATACAATTTTCACACACATATAAACAAGGTTTTGTTTTGTGCTTATCGTTGATACTATAGTCTCTGTAAAACTAGATATAAACAACACAATAAAATAACATTGAATAGGTAAAATAAAGGGCAGCAGACCGCAAACTGCTTCAACCGCACGGCCTTATAACAATAACCGTAAACAAACAAACAGTCCGAGATAAATGATCTCACTCGATCCAGTTTCAAAGAATCGTCAAAAATACCGAGAAAAGTTTTAAGTCGAGGATTGATTTCTTTCAAAAACTCTGCGAGGACCACTTTATTCTCGGATGTCGTTCTAAAGAATTGGATTCATTTTTTTCCTTGTCGCAATTAATATTCCGAAATGTTTTAGAACCGGTCGTACCGACTGCTTTTTTGATACACCATGTAAATACTAGATTTTAAGAATGTTGTTCCCAAGAGCAGCTATTTAATTATTTAATAAGCAGACAGACCATATAGCATAAAATTACAATCAAACGTTTCGAGGTGTTAACGCCAATTACTTATCATATTTATTTTGAATAGAACATTATCCGATACGAAATATATATAAGGGTTGTTGAGGCATGTATGCTTGGTACATATATATGTTTCAACAACTCATATATGTATGAATAGTTAGCTTAGCTTAGGTTAGCTCAGATAGGTCGCGAATTGCAAGTATCAGGCAACCGAGGTGTGCCGCGCACCCTTGAGCTAATTGTCAAAATAAAATCGGCTGAGTGCCTTAAGCGCTCGCCTTAGTAGTCCGGTGAAGCTGTTAAGACCTTGCTGGGTCAATAACGTAGGCAGTTCGAAAAAAAAAAATTATCATATTTTTCACTAAGGGGTCGTCTATTAATCATGTAAGACGTTTTTGAAGATTTTTTGACCCTCTTATCTCCCAGGTGAGATTTATCTCGTTCCCCCTTTTCTCCTCTAATCTCTCGCGAGATATTTCAAAATTAGTACTTTGAATATAAATGTGTTGGATTTATTAAAAAAAAACACAATTTGCTTTGTTATTTTTATTTCACTTTAACTTTTTTTTTATTTTAGTTATACTTATTATTACGTTACATTTCGAAATATCAATACTAAATACCTTTACATCTATTCAAATATTACGTGATGTTTGCCAAAGCTCTCGCTCCTAGCTGATGGATGTTCTTTTATACATATTATCGATATTCGAAATGTTGGTTTACTTCTTCCGTCTTTGGTAATCAATTATATTTATTGAAAACTATTCTCCTATAATGAAATGAATAATTATTACAAAGTGTTTTAATACACGTGGAAATATACATTCAATAAATTTATGAAATCTTTCCATAAAAGCAAACTAGACAATAAAGAATATTTATCATCAATGATAATTATATAACTTGTGAAGGCCATCGTATTGCAGGCAAACGTAGCATAAATTAAAGCATTCTGAATACAAAACGTAACAATTAGCAACGATAAAACCGGACACAGATGAGAGAGAACGAAAGGTTCACTCGACGTTTAAAACAATGATCTCAAAATTACTTTAACGATGGAGATCTCACTGATAATTGCGATAAGAAGTCGTGTATTAAAATTCATCGAGCCGTTTAAGCTACAGAATATGAAAAAAAATGGGCACATACTCTGGACGTTGGAAGATTTTTGAGTAGTCGGTTGACCAAAGAAACCAGTAAAGTCTATCACAAATCAAAAGTAACTACGAGTTACATCAATCTATATAAAAAGGAAGCCACTGATTATTGTTATTGGTTTTGTTATACCTGAGTATGACCAGTGCAATTTGTGATTTGTCGGCTTAGTGTTTTATGACCGACCGTCCGTTTACCTGACGTCAACCCTTGTAGGAACTTTCTTAGGGTCTTCCCGAATAGTTAAATAGCGACTATAATGGCCTTTAAGGCCTCCTAGTACTATCTTTCACGTATTGGAATATATAAATTTACTAGCTGATCCGGCCAGGCGTTGCTGTGGCTTGGTTATTGAAAAATAAATGTAAAATTAAAACGTGGCACCATCTTTGATATGTATATAACAGTCGGTACTACAGTTTTCTGTCAACAAACTAATTTAAAGCGCCATCTGTTCGAAACTGATGAAACTTACGATTAACAGCAATAATCAACATTGACAATAATTTAATTTGTAATTAAAAAAATTTGACCACATTAATCGAAATATAAATTATCCTATATTTCAAGTTCGACCAAATTATACATAAATGCCAACTTTCATGAAGATCGGTTTAGTAGTTTTGGAGTTTATCGTCGACAAACATCATGACACTGGGTTTTTATATATTTACAAGATATTCTGCTATATCTAGTCCATATTATAGAACGCACTCACGATGACTCGTCCATGTTAAAATCTGATTTCGAACTACATTATGTGAACAATCTGGTATAATTTTATTGTGGTATAGAACCCTATGGGAGTTATGGGACTCGCGCGTCGAGTTTCGAGGACACACGTATAACGACGGCCCAGATTTTAAACAAAGGACGCGAAATAATTTCGAGGCCTCGGTGACCGTAGGGGGACCTTAGACAAATGTGGGCAGGTTATGAGGAAATTAAATATTCACAGGCCTCTGTGACCTTGACCTTGGCCATTAATTACCGAGTACTTGTTTTTTAATGGAGGATTTCTGATGCTGGCGGATTTATTGGTTGGATAAATTATTTTTTTACTACCTTTTGTCTGCGATCTTGTTACCGTTGTCTTTCTCACAATAATGTGAAAATCGTAAAGAGAGCATATAGAGAAATATTAGAATACAATTTTACATACATTTAATTACAAAATATATATTGCTTGTATTATGACGACTAAATAGCGGATCAATTTATATATATCAATCATTTATACTGCATCGACGATTGTGCTCATTAGATATAAGTTAGACATGTGCCGGATTCGAACCTGCGACCTTTTGCTTCAAGGTACACTATCAATGCGTTACGAGAACTGTTGAACAAAGAAATATTTGTACATATGAATATTCGAAGATATTTTATAAAGTATGTGAATTAAAATAAGTAGAATTTTTGTTGAAGAATTCGTTCCAATTGTTTAATGTCACAGAATGGATGTTATTTACAGTTGTCGTATTTTCCTCCTACCTATGCCAAAGAATAAACCTTTTAAAAATACAAAATGACAAGTGAATAAATTAAAAAATATATATAATTAAGTATCATGAACAAGTCTAGAGTTACGTTGGTTACACCGCACGCAATGCACTTAGGTGCTTACTGGGCAGTTAATCCTATATAATACTTTTGCCTGAGGCTTGACTTCAGTTAATGTAGATTAACTAGATAATCTATCCACTAATCTATCCCTTTGGAATAATATTTTTTTTTTTTGGATGAAAGATCCGATCCTGTATCCTATACTTTTCTGCACACCTGACAACAACTATGCAAAATTTCACTAACTTTCAAACCTATAGTTTATTAATAATTGTTTGAGTGTTAACTCACTCAGGCGTGAAAGAGTGACAAACAAACTCACATTAGCATTTAAAATATTTGTTAGGATGTTTATAATATGATAATCTATAAATTAATATTATAAAGTTGACATACTAACATTATAAAGCTGAAGAGTTTGTTTTCTTGAATGCGGTAATCTCAGAAACTACTGGTCCGATTAAAAAAAATATCTTTCATTGTTATATAGCTCATTTATCGAGAGAGGCTATATGACCTATATGATACATAACCTATATGGTTATGTATCATTACGCTAAGGTCAATAGCAGCGGAGCACCAGAGAAGAATGTTTCAAAATCGGAGTTAATGTATATATTATTTAAAATATTTTCGCCTTCTACGTAAACGAAGTCGCGAGTTAAAGTTAGTGTTAGCTAAAAGTAGCTATTCCGCGAAAACGAACTCGCGGGCAGAAGCTAGTAAATAATATACGTTTTGTCTTTAGATATATACCTATATGGTTCTATAACTTCACTTCAATCAGGCAAACTTCCAAATACACAAAGTTTACTCATTTACTATAATGCAGATGAAATTATTATACAGCCTTTATAAATATTGACAGTATACGTGTAAAGTTTAGAGTGCATTTTAATGTAATGTACATATACTTATAGTGACATTTTCCCATCTTAAAGCTTAAGTAAAGCCGAGAACTATCACCGCGTCAGCATAGTTTTAAACTTACTGTGTGAGCGTAATGGCTCCTACAGCCACTCAATGCACAGTAATAAACATCGACAGCGCTATATCTTCCACGAGACTTAAAATAGATTCAATTTTAACTTGGCATCTTTAAGGCTATAAAACTTTATAACATGTTACTTAGTCTAGACATAAATCTAAGCTAATAACTTAGTTTAGCTTATGGGACAATAATCTGGTTGGATACGTGAGAATCTTCTAGTTAATATAAAAAATATGAAAGTGAGTTTATTTGGGTAGTTAGGTGAAGCTGTTAAGGCCTTGCTGGACCAATAGCGTAGACAATTCGAAAAAAAGAAGTTTATTTGTTTGTTACGTTTTCAAAAATCCGTCATAAAATAGTTAATAGTTAAATGAAATCATACAAATAAATATATAAAATAATAATACATAAAACATTTTGTAACTTATACAATAAATAAAACGATAGGAAAATTAAAGCTGCGGACCAAGAGTTTGAAAAAAAAATATCCTGAAATGTTACATACACGTTATAGGTACAAAAAAGGATATGGGGTTACCTTTCACCCTAAAAAAATATGCTTTTCCTAAGCGATAGATCAAATTTTGCATTAACGCGCGCGAAGCAAAAACTAGTATGAAATAATTTGATCATGCTAATTCGTATTTCCTCTTAAAAATACATCCAAAGTTGTACCACTTCAGACGCAATAAAAAAGCACCCATAAACTATTATGCTAGGTTAACTGAAAACCCCAAAGAAAAATCATCATCATGTAATAATGTAAAAAAGTTCATAATGTTTCATAATATTTTTAAAAGTCTTTAGTCCTAGAAAAATGGAAAGAAAAGAAAACTGAGGAGAACTCCAATAGATGTGTTGAACATCTGGTGGCAAACATAATGTTTTAAAACCTAAAGTTTTTGACCATTATATCTGATTTCTGATTATCCACAAAGACGTTTCTTTTAAAATTAAGTTCACAGGTTCTAAAATATACAAGAATTTAATAAATGTTTACGGCCATACAGAACACATAGCTAAATAACCAAAATACAATGTTACTATCAGAGGGTCTAAAAACTAGAAAATTACTACATAAACCACGTGTCGTGAGACTCCCTTGGGCTTTAAGAGACACGAGGTAGATACGTTTTCGACGTTGCCTATAATTTTACTATTTCAAATTGCGGTCGTGTTTGTTTTCGGACGGAACTTTTTGGGTAAAGAGAAAGATAAACAACTTTTCTAATTACAGTCGGCGGGTAGTACGGACGTATCGGGGCCGGTTCGCCGTTAAAATTTAATTACACTTGAATGTACCCGGTGTCCTCTGATTTAATTTTTAATGGGCGCTCTGTACCGTAGCCCTAATGAAATAAATGGTTGATGTTTTTAATGTGTTTAAGTGTACGAAAAACGGAGAGCTCTTCCGTTCGCTTGTGTATTTCTGAATCTAATATAACTAGAACTTCAATGTATCACTTGTATATCAGAGGTGATATATCACGCCCAGTTATATTACTTCCATCTTGCGATTAACAACAACACATTTGCGACTGGGCACGGGGATAACAAATACATTACACGTGAAATAATGTCAACGATTTTCAATCAACAATAATCTAACAATATTAAGAATGAGTATACCAGGGGAAGTTTGAAAATAGCACCAGTGACAAGGAAGTTGAGCAGTAATAGTATGGGCATGTCATGAGGAGAGATGAAAACCATCATCATCTTCTTACCCTTATCCCACCTAAGTAGGGTCGGCACAACATGTTTTCCTTTTCCACGCTCGCCTATCAGATGTCATCTCAGTCAACACACCTTTTACACACATATCATTTTTCACACAATCCATCCATCCTTTTTTCGGTCTTCCTCTACTCTTATATCCATCGACCGTCATACTCAAAGCTTTTCTAGTTACATGGTCATCATCTCTCCTCATAACATGCCCATACCATGCTAACCTATTACTCCTTAACTTCTCTGTCACTGGTGCTATTTTCAAACTTCCTCTGATATATTCATTCCTAATCTTATCCATTCTAGTTACACCACACATCCACCTTAACATTCGCATCTCTGCCACATGTAGTTTTCTCTCATCCGTCTCTCTAGTCGCCCAGCACTCAGATGCGTACAACATTACTGGTCTTATAATAGTTTTATACACCTTCCCTTTGAGTTTCAAGGGCATTCGTGGGTCACAAGCGACACCAGACACCTTTCGCCATTTCATCCACCCGAGAGATGAAAACCATGTGACTAGAAAACATTTTCAGTATTATGGTAGACGGATACAGGCGTAGAAGAAGACCGAAAAGAGTGTGGATGGATTGTGTGAAGAATGATATGTGTATAGACAGTGTGAATACTGAGATGGCATCTGACAGGGAAGAGTAGAAAAGGAAAACATGTTCTGCCGACTCTACTTTGGTGGGATAAGGGTAAGAAGATGATGTCGAATGTTAAGAATAAAAATAGATTTCGAGGGCCTGTCTCTTCTAGCTGTCGTTGAAGTTTCACCATTACATTTTGACTTCTTTGATTTGTAATGTAGCTACGTCCGTGTGAACGTAAAATATGTTCTCGTGATATATAAACGGCAATCTGAGTGCATGTTACCGACGTAATATGTGATTTCTCATATTATAATGTACCGCGTTATAATATAACGAATAATACGTGAAATATTCCAAGAATTTGTGAGTTCTTTCAAGTTACTAAGAGAGCAGTACCTGTTATCTATAGTATATTTTACTTACCACCCGTTTATAAGGTGGCCGCTTTTTTAAAATAGAATAATAAGGTATATTGTAGTCAATCCAGTGCGAATTCCAATATAAATATTGCTACGGGACATGCATTGGTGAAACTAAGGTAAAACCACTCAAACTATAAAAGGCAACGCGACACTCCGAGCCAATCGTAAAGCACTCCGGCCAGACAAGTCCGCTAAAAATAAAGTTGAAACAAAGTTGGCATTTTCCTCTCTGAACACTCACTTCCCGGAGTCAATTAAATACTTAAACGATACCTTCTTTTTACTCACAATAAAAAGTTAAGTGGATGAAATGCTACACCCAGGATATAATATAACAAATTAATTTGGACGTTTAAATCGTGACTATTTTTTTGGCGTCCATCTTGTGCTTTCTTGGTACAAATATTTATTTTATTCTATAATCATATACTTTTCCCAGCCAATTATGTTTATACATTGATTTGAAAAAATATAAAAATATAGTTAGTATAAACAACGTTATCCTGCCTTGATAATAAAAAAAATCTAAAATTCAACCGCAGCGCCACCTACCCTGTCCAATTGTGAATTTAAATCATTCTGGAATCCACTGGAATACACACAAAAAAATTAATCGTAAGATGGACTTCAGTCACATACACACGGACAGAAAAATTATATATATAAAGATGCATGATATGTATATCTCATCTGTAAATCTCAGATTGATATACCATTCAAATAGATTTTAACTATAACACTTATTGGTTTTTTTATGTTTGGATGTTGTCGGAATCGCTCGTTTGGATTAAATGCGAGTGTGCGAATGAACAACCCTTACCCTTGCGATTTATCTTTGCTTTACGCAAATAACACAGTAATACCTACCCTCATTTTAATTATAATTACAGATATAAATAAAACATCGTAGTTTAACACCTTCAATAATTAAATTGAAATAATTTACTAATTTTGATAAAAATCAATAATTGAGTTTGAACGTTTAAAAGCAAAAATATTTCCAGCGATCCTATTATCGTCTTAGGATTACGTTTTTTATAGCATTTGGTTACTATACTATTACCTGAAACCTGCGACTTCTACTGCGACATTTAATTTCTTAACAATATATTTTATGTACAGAGCAAAAATATAGACACGACACCGCTTGCACCAATTCTCCACGGTAAGAAAACACACATCGCTGAACGCATAGTACTTATAAGAAACGTAGTTTCTTAAAACTATAATAACACTATATTAAATGGAGCTATCGTGATAATTTTCTTTATAAGAAGTAAAACGAAAAATTATCTAGTAGTTTTTGAGTGTTGCTGGCACAAAGGCAGATAGATATGTTTGTCCCCGATGAACTCCGAAACTTAACCGATCTTCATGAAAGTTAGTATGTATAATTTGGTCCAACTTGAGAGATAGGATAATTTATATTTCGATTAATGGTCACAATATTTTTTTTAATACAAATTAAATAATAGTCAATGTTGATAATTGTTATTAATTGTAAGTTTCATCAGACTCGAACAGATGGCGCTTTAAATTAGCTTGTTGAGAGAAACTGTAGGACCGATTGTTATAGATGTTATGTCATAGATGGCGTCACGTTTTAATTTTGAATTTCTTTTTCAACTCCAGTTTATCTTACGGTGCACGTGTTTTATTAAATTCTACATAATAATTGAGCCACAGAATATATTATAAAGATTTAAAAGCGCTTTAAATAAATAAATAAGTGAACAATGATCCCACTTGAGAATTCCAATTAAATAATAAAACTTCGATATCTGATGAACATTGTTGTATAAGGTCACGAGTTCTAATTGGTTATTATCTCTCGCCGCCGTTCTCGAATCCTTTTAACAAGGTATAAAGCTCATTACGAAAATTTCATAATTACAAAGAGAGTCCTAAGTAAACAAACAGCCGACGTAATTTGTTGTTATATTTTTAAACGTAATAGGTTTCGACGGCGAATTTCTGGTTGGGTAATCGTTTTCAGGAATGAACAAATAAGATCGAATTATTCATTGTGAGTGACTGCATGTTGCTGGAAAATTGAGTCAGGATCTTTTTTAGATTCATGTTAGGCTAAAATTTGAAGGTAATACACATACACTAAATGTTTAGCAAAAATTAGTTCAATGATGCGGCTGAAATAATTGTATATATGTAGTAATGTAATAATTATACTTAGATATGATTGAGTTAATTAAACTGGTGTTTAGTATATGTAAGTCTCTACTGAAAGGCTATGGTTCCTTCATGTAAATCTTTTATGTTATTCGCACCGAAAGTTTACTGTTAAACCTTTTTTTTTTCAAACTGATTTCGCTATTGGCCTTATAGTCCGAGATTAGTCGACTTAAAAGCGTGAGTATGGCACTGCCGCTTCTACTTTATCAGATACAATATAGAGAGATATAGGAATGTGACAAACGAAGATCACTAAGACGGGTTTTATTATCACACATGTGTGTGGTGTTCGCCACCTAATCGAGTAAGAAGCTTATCAATATCCCGTTGAGTATTTCTTTTTTGCGGAAACGGGATGAATATTATGGTATTTTTATCTGACATTCATAAATTTACCTTGTATTTATTACCTTATCTATCTATATCCTGTCAATTTAGTCGTATTTTACGGGATGTTGTTCTGTTATTAGACATGAGTGAACTGTATCGAAATAATAACAGATTATTCGAATATAGCCTCTTTCAGATCGAAGGTTTAGTTATATGAATTATATTTTATTGTTATTTAACGTTAATTTAGTCTGTGAATGTGTAGGTGGCCTAATTTATACGTTTTGCTTTTGTTAAATAAGAACAAGAAATAAGTAAGTATGATTAGTATTTTAGAATGAATATTGAATGTTTTAATTTTAAAAAATATTTTTGTATTGACATGTTTTAAAGTCGTTCAGATTGTGGCCGATGAGCAAAGGAGGTAAAGATACAGTGTAAACTTTTTATGACGAATTTCAAGGAACCGCGCATTTTTTAATTATAAAGCGATTTCGTTATATGTACGGAAGAGAACAATTAAATAGTTTTAAGGTAAATCGACCAAATTGAACTAATTTCTACGTTATAGGAGTATTTGCGTTATAACTTACGACGTTACAAAGAGTGTACACTGTTGTAGTCCGGTGAAGCTGTTACGACCTTGCTTGGTCAATAGCGTAGTCAGTTCGAAAAAAAATAGTACACTGTTATCGTAATACCATTTTAGGCCTTTCAGTTCTACGAATATATTAACTTTTCTATGATTACATCAGAATAGTCACTGATGATAGTATTAACATTAGAAATGGGCATGTCTAAAGCGATTCCAACTTGGATACATAAAAGAATTATTGCAACACTCGTTCCACCGGATTTTATGTCTCATTTCGCAACGCTGATAACTGATAATACCGCTCCCCACCGTTATCGACGTGTGTAAATATTGTTATCAGCGAGCGTACCTCAGTACTACGTATTGAGCGGAACCTTATCTTGTTCTTATCGACATGTTGATATCGTGTTAAATGTCACTGAGGAATAATGTCGATCGGTTAATCGATAAAACGTTCTCGAATTGACGGGAAAATATAGATGTGTCTTAATTCTTCCCTCCTAATACATTCTTGATCATTTAATGTATGTCAGCGAAAACTTAGAAAAGCTGGATTTAATAAAACACAATCATGATTTATGTTTTTTTTTTAGGTAATAATATTGTCTTTAGTTATACACCAAAGTCCTGAAGCATATTACCGATTTGCCGGATAGTAAGTTCAAGCGCTATGTCAAGCGGGTTTTAATGCCTAAAGGCTGTTATAGAGTGGATCAGTATGTGAATGATGGTGCTGTCTGGAATTAACATCCCTCTCTGTACATTCGTCGAACACGATTGTTTAAAATGTATGTGTGTTAAAAAGATAAACCCGATCGAGTTTCTTGCAGGTTCTTTTCGATGAGTGGATTGTTTGTACGAGCTGGTGGTACTTTTGACGTGCATTAGCATTTTCCCATGGTCTAAACTGAATAAATTATATTTGATGTTGAGTAGAACATCCCTTGATCATTGGGTATACAACTCAACAATATTCGGAATGGGTAATGAATTTAGCTTACGACGTGCTGATTACATGGCCTTGAACTACAGACCACGTTCCAATTTAGAAAGCTTTCTCAATACCTTTGTTTATCTATGAACCTACTCAATTTTCCTATTGAAAAAAAAAACTATTACGTACAAGCTGCGCCCCTAAAATAAATAAGTTAAACAATAAAAACCTAGACCTATTTGGCATTAAATTATCTAAATTAGAAAAATAAAACAAGTACATTATAATTTACCTTTGTTCATCTATTATTCTTAATTTTGTAAATTAATTTATGTATAGTAATTTTAAATGGTCTTTTATTTTAATTATTGCTAATTTGATATAGAATTACGTTCAAGTTAAGTTAAATAATTAAGTTTTGTCTACATAAGTAGCTGTACATTGAATTCAAGTATCTTGATACAACTTTAAATTACTGTCTATCTTTACGCTCGAACACAGGAGCTAAATATTAATGTTGTAATTAAAAAAAACTGACCTTTGGTATATTCGTTCTAGAAGATAAGCAGTAGTGTCAACGTATAATTGACAACGAAATCATATTCACTAGATCAAAGTCGCGAGCGTAAACTAGTTTCAAAATAAAAAGAGTGTCAGTTCACTCGCGGTAGAAATGACACTTAGTATTCTGATTAATTTTAAAGAGAATGAGGTGAATACACTATGGATGTAGTATATATTAGTTTTTTATTATTTTTAAAAGTGAACGATAGTCACTGCGATCCAATAGAAAATAATGTGCTATAGATTTCAACATTTCTCTTTCTCTCTTTGTCTTTTTCTCTTTTTGTATGTATTTAATGTACATTAAGAATATACTACCTCATTCTTTCACTTCCTCTAGGAAGAAACCTATATATACCAAGAACCTATAAATTTACATTATAACCAATTTGTTTTCGTAACACATTTTCGTTTAATAAAATCCAATTCACACCGTCTAAAAACAAGTTTCAACTCGAAAAGAACTAAATTCTCAATCAGCGATGATACGTCTACAGGTGTAATAGTACTTGTTAATAGTTCCTCGTATTCCAACGCTTCTGAAGCCATGATTGCTTTGTAGTACCTATCGTATTCGGACATCGCACAAACGATGTAAATTCGAAACCCTATAATAAACCTGAGCTTTCAGTGAAAGAAACAATGTGATAAAACAGTAGCATTGTCACAAGATTTTTTTTTAATTTCCGCCTGGATGACAACCATCCTAAAGTTGAAAATCTGACAAACACCTATAGATATGTTCCCTTAACCGCAATCTAGAGCTAGTTTCTCTAAGATTTTGTAATATCACTACATATTATAAAACAAAGTCCTCCTTCGCGTCCAGTACCGAACGCTGCGCGTTGTATAAGACGTCCGCGACATATTTTTACCGACCCTCCCGATGAAATAACGGCAGTGAACGATCAGTACCAGCCTGTCTCTCCAAACAGAGCGTAACCACAGATCACGCCGCAGTGGTCTGGGGGTAAATTTCGCTCCCACACACCAGACTAGGCCCCCCTCGGCAGCGGCTCAAGCTTAGGTCCGTTCCCTCGGCGTGGAGCCCTTGAGTACGCTGCTCGCGCGATACAGTGACAGAAAATCTTACATCACTGCGACAAAATTACACATATCACTTCCACACACGTGCACGCATACACGCTTACACTTGCAAGTTTTTTTTTTCCCTTATCAAATTGAATTAGTTTAGAATATTATCCGATACGAAATATATATAAGAGTTGTTGAGGTATGTATGCTTGGTACACATATATGTTTCAACAACTCATATATGTATGAATAGTTAGCTTAGCGTAGGTTAGCTCAGTTAGGTCGCGAATTGCATGTATCAGGCAACAGCCAAAGCTGAGGTGTGCCGCGCACCCTTGAGCTAGTTGTCAAAATAAAATCGGCTGAGTGCCTTAAGCGCTCGCCTTAGTAGTCCGATGAAGCTGTTAAGACCTTGCTTGGTCAATAGCGTAGTCAGTTCGAAAAAAAAAACCGTCGCGTCTGTCTGTTCACGATAAAGTCAAAAACTAGTGAGCGGATTTTCATGAGTTTTTTATTAATAGAGTGATTTATGAAGAAGGTTTAGGTATATAATTTGCCAATTTTTTTTTGTAAATTAGTTGAAATTGACGATAACTGTTGGAAGTATCGAAAAAAGTCAAGCCGCCTGGGTGCTTTCGTGGAAAACGTTGCGTAATCCCTTTGAGATATAACAAAACAATTGAGATACGTAGACGACGAAGTCGCGGGAATTAGCTAGTCTATTATAATTAGAATTGGATTTATTGTTATACCTCTTAATAATTGCACGACGAACGTACGAATCAGATGTAAGGTCGAAGCGTAAGTTTGGTTAATAAACATAATGATACTGGTAATGAAAGCGAGGACACGATCAGTCAGTAATCCTATTCCATATTACCGAGGACCGATGTCTATTGTAAGATGAGTCTTCGCCACATATACTGTAGAACAGCAGGCCCATTCGCTAGATGGTAATATGATCTTAAAACATGATAGTTTACATGACATACAAGTTAATTTACAGTAAGCAAACCGCGCCGCGACAAGGTTATTAACAAATATTAAAAGAAAATAATATAGTATGAAAATTAAATAATAACATCATGTTTTTTTAGTTCAAGTGACTTTATAATATGCTGAAGAAATACTAGTGTTGGTTTCAGAAACAACTACCATTACGCGTATTACGAACCGAGCATCTATAGGGACCGTATTGGTAGACATGAATTAAGTATTAAAAACTATATATTATAATTAAATTTATTTGAAACTATCTAAACGTTAATGCCAACATATATTATTTAACACAAAACGTTTATATATATATATTACGAAGTAAGCCTATATGTATAAGGCGTAGCGAAATAAGAGTGAAAACATATTACTTCATTATATTTAGTAGCGTATTACTGTATCTAACGTTTAAAGTAATCGCTTTTATTATTAACTAGCTGTAAAAGCCAGTTCCGCACGCGTTTTTTAAAAATCGTAACAAAGAATTATATAATTGTGAGACCTATGTACAATTATAGAAATGCTCTCTCTTTAAAGATAATTGTAAGTACGACGCGCACGTATAGATATAGATATATAAATACTAACAGCGTGCCAAATGAGGTTTGTCATCAGCAACGTATTTGGAACCTTAACCCACAATATAACTACCTCGGTGCTCACTTACATAAGGAACTAATGAAACACTAACTTAAAAATATTATTGTAAAGATTTACCCTTACATTACATTTAATATACATTACCATTATTATAATTAAGATTATATGATTATACAAAAATAAACGCTTGTCTGTTCCGCAAGCAATGTATTGTATTATGTATTTGTATTATCTATACTATTATCTATTATCCAAATTGTATTATGGAACTCTTTACGTAATACGTTTATAATTTAAGATCTTATTAGATAAAGTTTAACGTTTAAATTTACTTTAAAGTTATTATTAATTATTATGTCGAATTGTAAATAATAACCCGATAATTATTTCTCTTATTAAAAATAAAGAATGAGTTGTAATCTTGCTAAATTTCATACAGACAAAGTCTCGGGTAGCAGCTAGTCTAAAATATAATAACCTCAATTAATTTTTATAAGGTCCGCTATCTGCCAGTGAAAATCCCGTGAAAATCGATCTAAACGTTTTGGAAAAAGCACTGTGGGCGAAGTCACGGTTAACAACTAGTATAAACTAAAATTGCCTAAATTACTTTTTGTAAAACAAAATGGCGGCCTAAATGACCAAAAAGACAATCTAATTATATGCATAATTACAGATATATGAATTTCAATTATATAAATTCTTGGAGTCCAGTCCAACGCACGTCTTACGCACATTATTACAGTGAACAAAATATTTTTGCTAAATTTCATGCGTACGGAGTCTTACTTCTTATTAGATCAGCTATCCGCCAGTGAAAGTTTCGTGAAAATCAGTCCGACCGTTTTGGAGACAACATTACAAACGAAGCCGCGGTTAATAACTGGCCTAATTTGAGTAGCCTAAGTAACCCGTCGTAATTTCAGCTATCTGCCAGTGAAATTCCCCTCAAAATCGGTCCAGCCGTTTCGGAGATTACCCGGAACAAACAGACACCCCGATAAATAAAAAAAAAAACACTTTTGATATTAGAAGCGTGTATACTTTTGTACCCAATCAGTCAAAAATTTTTATTTTGATATTACATACAGACACTTCATTTTTATTATATGTATAGATACTTGATTAGTAGTGACTAATCTATTAAATGACAAGAGGATGTCATCTATGATGACGTCATACCTTTTATAACTTCCGCCGCGACATATATAATAATATTTATTCTCTAGATGAAATAGGTAACGTTTGATTTGTCTTTATTTTAATTTGGTAATATTTGACATTTTAAACTCGCGTAATTAATAGACGCCCCTAACAATAGGTCTATGGCGTGTTTTAATTGTATATATATAGATATATAGGAAAAAACGATATTCTCATTATTTTTGTGATTGTCTTCCATGAATACATCATATTCACATATTTTAAAGTTTTATTTTATTTTAATTGATATAAGCTAAATAATTCGTTTGCGTTTTAAGCAAAAGCTTAATTTAAAGCGAGCATTTCTTACGTGAATTCGAATGAACGAACAGTCTGTTTTCTCGTAACTGTGTATTCAGTTAGCACGTAACATTCGGGCAACACTAATACTCGCCAATTAGACAATCTCGGGAACATTTCAGCCCTTCGTATAAGGAAAAATAACAGGAAATTGTTATTCTGATATATATTATCTAACAGCGCGTCGTCTCGTAAAAGCTTAGTGGCTCAGTAATCCCAACAGTTAATGAAACTAAATTATCCTGCTTAGCTAAATTCAGCAATAAGATGCTTAACGAAAATCTTTGTGATCCTTACATAGCATAAAAGGTAATGTCTCTGCCTTTCTTTTGATTTACTTATAATCCGATTCTTTGTTTAAATATTTTGTATCTGGGCACTAGAGCGACTTGAATCGTCGTCGACCAGGTGCTTTCCGTAAGGTTTGACATTTTGGCGCTTCATAGGGACATTGCGTTGTTTTGTGTCTTTTACAAGATATATCACTAAGTGTTCTAAAAGCTATCCGTATTAATACCTGCTGCTGAGATCCATTACTGAACGGCTTGCTACAAATTGAAATTCCATTTGTATTATCTCAATGGTTGTAAGTCGTCTACTGTACGGATTTTCCACCTACCTCGGTTTTCTGAAATAAACTCCTAGCTGTGGTGATTCTGGATCATATAACTCGCGTACTTTCAAGAAACGAGCGTACTACTTTCTCAAAGGCCGGCAAATTCTCTGTGATTTACCTCGTGTCGCAGGTTTCCATTCACGACGGTTATCACTTCTCATCAGGTGACCCGCGTGTTTGGTTGATACCAATCGCACAACGAAATTGTTTTTTTTTTTAAATATATGTAACAAGGAGTTACAAGAGAAATAAAGGTGGCAGAAAATGATTACATTCTCTTGGAATAGTTGGATTATTTTAGCCGAACTATTGTAGACAGTGGTTTAGAATTGAAATCGCTTAAAAATATAGTAAATATTGCGTGCAAATGGGACAAGGCAATCGATAATTATTCGATATTGAAGAAAACTTGACAATTGGCTTGGAGAGTACAATATTATTCTCGTCTCGTATATACTAACGTTTATTTGTAGTAAAAACCCCATACAACATTCTCAGTAGGAAGGTCTAAAGTTATTATCTATCGGATTTTCGTTAATCGGTTTAATATAAACATACCTATCAAAGGAGGTTAGCCTTAGAACTTATTTGCCACAGTTGCCACCTCCATAAACCCAAGGAGTATCGAGTATTTAGTACCGCTAGGAAGCATTAGGCAATCAAATTTCTCATATCGACCGGCTGTACAATTGCGATTGTAAGCAAATTAGCTTCCTTTTTAGGGCATGTAAGTGTTACAATGCACTGGCCAAGGAACTTTGTAATACTCCTGTATTTGAACTTGTACGGTTACATAATTTTATTAATTCTTTTTAATACTCGCTAATGTCATGCGTTTCTAGGTCTATTTCATACTCTATACTTCTATAATCATATTTTCATTGTAATATTTCGGAGAATTTTTAAAGGGTCTGCCGTTTCTTTGAAAATTGTCGTCGGCTAGTTCCTGTTACAATAAATAAAAAATGTTGAATTGTGTCGAGCAATACAAATTAATTATTAGAACGTACAATCGTCCACTGGTATACATTCAACAGTATTGAGATATTGAGGTTTTTTTGTGAAATAGTATAAATCAGATGTATTTATAACATACTAGTTGGTTCCCAGTGGTCGACATTCGACCATAATTCATTGAATTTTTAAAGTTTTTTTTATAGTAGCACGGCAAAATTACTGCACTAAGCCTGATGGTAATCACAGTCATCATCATCATCTTCTTACCCTTATCCCACCTAAGTAGGGTCGGCACAACATGTTTTCCTTTTCCACGCTCGCCTATCAGATGTCATCTCAGTCAACACACCTTTTACACACATATCATTTTTCACACAATCCATCCATCCTTTTTTCGGTCTTCCTCTACTCTTATATCCATCGACCGTCATACTCAAAGCTTTTCTAGTTACATGGTCATCATCTCTCCTCATAACATGCCCATACCATGCTAACCTATTACTCCTTAACTTATCTGTTACTGGTGCTATTTTCAAACTTCCTCTGATATATTCATTCCTAATCTTATCCATTCTAGTTACACCACACATCCACCTTAACATTCGCATCTCTGCCACATGTAGTTTTCTCTCATCCGTCTCTCTAGTCGCCCAGCACTCAGATGCGTACAACATTACTGGTCTTATAATAGTTTTATACACCTTCCCTTTGAGTTTCAAGGGCATTCGTGGGTCACAAGCTACACCAGACACCTTTCGCCATTTCATCCACCCTGCATTTATCCTATTCCTCACGTCCTTGTCTATGCAACCATCGTTTTGGATCAGAGAACCGAGATACCGGAAATCAGAGCAGGTTGGTAAGGATATACCATTTAAAGCTATAGGAGAAAAGCTGGATGGACCACCGAAGTCGCAAAACAAATGTTCAGTTTTTAGTCTACTGATTTTCAAACCAACATTCTCCAGTTTTTCTCGCCATTTTACCAGCCTACTCTGGACCTCGGTAGCATCTTCGCCGACAAGAACAATATCATCAGCAAACAGCATACACCAGGGTGTCTCCTCCTGTATGTCTGATGTTAACGCATCCATAACAAGAAGGAATAAATAAGGGCTTAAAGCTGAACCCTGGTGCAAACCTACAGCCACATTGAAAGATGTAAAGATGCCTGATGGTAATCACAGTACAGTCCAAAAATAATGGCGACCACCGAGTGACACACTATCCATCGCCGGTCCCCGCTGTCATGCCGGCCTACAAAAAGCTGGATATGCACAGGCTAATCCCGAAACGCGACCCGCAGAAGCGAATCACTATGACGGGCTTTTTCGCCGTATACATGGTGGTTGCGACCCAGTCAGGCTGTAAAACCCTACCACCCCGTAAAAGTTTGAACTTTATTCGGGTTCTTTTGTCAAAGGGTATACTTCTATTATCAAAGGTTTTCATCATGGCTACTCAGTGTTTTGCCACTTTTTAATTGTATAAACATTAAAAAATCTATGTCTAAATGAAAATCGAAATTAATTATAAATTTGAAACAAAAACAGGCGGCTACATAAGGTGGTAAGGCTCTCAAATTCGAAGTAAAGATAACTTTACGAAAATAAAGAAATTTATCGCAATTCATGACACAATTATCAATTAATTTTACACGATATCATGGGTAGGTGGTATATCTGTGTGATATAGAATTAAATGTAGTATGTACATTATAAGGAATAGTGATACACCCAGTATCATTGTTTGGAAAAGTAATGGATACACAATAGAATCAAATAATGAATCCAAAACAAAGAAGTTTTTAATACTACCATTAACTTTTGAGAATGAATTCCTTTTTGTTCAAAATTTATCATGAACTGTAATAAATATAATTGCTACATCAAGTTGAACTGCATGATTCTAACCGCGGAGATCTCAGTCGTGGATTACTTTCATGAGCAAACAAATTTTCTTATTTTGATTTTACAAAGAATTTTTGTTATACATATACATTATTTCAGTGGTTCCATAAATTTACTAAAGATAATTATTCAAATTATGAATTTACATATTATATTATTATAAAATGAACCTACAAAGATGATTTACTTTTGTCATTTTTAATTATATGTTGTGTAAAATTGAAGCAGTAGTGTGAGTAATGCATATTTTAATTAATTTAATGTACTTGTAATGCATTTTATATAAAATAAATAGCTTTCTGCACTTCTCCTCCATATAAACTT
>MU158723.1:261729-316018 GCA_015888305.1 Antheraea pernyi
ACGTTTCATTGATTTTGTAAAAATGTATATTATATGATTATCGCTCCGAGTGCCAATAGATATGAAAACTATACTAATGTTAATAATTGCAATAAACAAATTTTGTAATGTAAATATTTTCATTCACTATAATTAATTTAAAGATAACACACTTATTCCATTGTTTTGAGTTTTCACTACTATCGGCAGTCTTTGTGACTTCTTTTTTGTTACGGTTTTTGCGTTTAATTTACTCATGTAAATTTTTTGTTAAAAATAAATTCTTTTTGGTTGACTTCTTCAAATAATTCTCGTTGGTTGACCTCTTCATTTTCCTACCACTGTACGTGACTCGAGCTCCTAGCTTGCCTCCTGACTAACCTGACTAGAAGACTCGGAGCGTGTAAAATAAACTGTTTATATTTAATTTTATATGTATAGTTACAAGAGATCTCTCAATGTTTTAATGACATATTCTATGGTCTTCCGTAGAGGAATATCCTATATCTATGTAACTTCATACTTATTAGCTAACAACATTTATAAGTGTAGTTCATAGTATAAAAGCGTCTGACAAATATTCCAGCTCTCATTTATTGACTATTGAAATTTAATTATTAATGCCGAGTTCTTGTTTTATTAAAAAAACCGTACGTAACAGTCTTATTTGCGTTTAATTTTCCCCGTCACGAGTACATTTTGACTAACATTTGTATAGCAATCAGTCTACTTCTAAAGTCTGTGCCGTGATGTTAGAGATAATTGATAAATTTCCCTAATAAATAAACTGAAAAAAAAAACGTCCCAAGCAGTTTCCATTATTAGCGTGTTCAAAAAAAAACAAAATACAATCTCTCCATAATATTAGTACAGATTAGATCCAAAGGGTAATAAAAATTATGACCTCTTATTAAATTTAAATAGGACGAAATGTTAATTTTTCCCGTCACGCTTACATTTTGACCTATCATTTGTTTGGAAAATTACTTCTAAAGCTCCTAAAGATCCTAAAGGTTCTTCCTTAAACTTCCTTGATAAATAGATTGTAAAATACAAAAATAAATTTTCAAATGTACCTGTTTCTGATCTAAGCGCGTTCAAACAAACAAAAATACAAGATATTGTATTGATTTTGATTGATATTGCTCATGATAATGAGTTCCATAATATTAGCACAGATTAGATGCAAAGGGTAAAGGAAATTACGACCTAATTAAATTTAAACAGGATGAAATGTGGATGTATAGATAGAGAAAAGCATAGTCGTTCTTTACATCATTTATGTACGGTTAAATGGGAACACAGTAAAGTTTCAAGTTAATGTAATTCGCTCACTTATTCGGCAGCGTCGCGTCGTACCGTTTACTTACACGACTTAACTAAGTAGTTTTATCAATTTGCTTTAGGGCTTAAGTTCCCTCTGTGTAGTAATTTACCTGAATCAGAATTTATGTGGCGTTTGTTAATTAAGTAAGTGGATACCGGGATTTGATAGTGTGGCACTAGTGGCCTTTGTACACATTCTATGTAGATACAGATAATCACATACCAACAAACGATTGTACATCGTCAATGAAGAGGTAGGGAAATTGGCAAGAAACCAGGACTAAAGAATGTTGAAGAAAAAGTGTATCGTTGTGCAACTTTTGCCACGAAATATAGGTACACAATTTATATAGTACTTACTGTAAGAGCTAATGAGTGAAATTTGAAGGTACGCGCTAATTATTTTATATTACACTAGCCGACCCGTGCCCACTTCGTTGGGCGGTTATAGGCAGTATCAAGCTACAACTTTTCTCTAGAACTCAATCATATATATCTCATAATTAAGGCAGCGTTCGTAAGAAACGTTTTCGTTCGAACATTTTCTCCGACTCCCCAGATATTACCCCCTACAACCTCACAAACTTTATCTCTTTATAATATTAGTATAGATTATAGATAATATAATTAGTTAATAGCTTCTGCCCGCGACTTCGCACGCGTCGAATAGTTATTTTGGGCTAAGACGCAGCGGAAGTTCTCAAAAGGAAAAAACACCCCGTTTTTAAAACATTGTTCATTGTTGCTCCGCTCATATTGCCTTAGCCTGTTGATATATAGCCTATAACCATTCTCGATGAATGAGCTATATAACACTGAAAGAATTATTCAGATCGGACCAGTAGTTCCTGAGATTACCCCTTACAACGCCACAACATCACAACGTCACAAACTTTACCTCTTTATAATATTAGTATAGATTAGCGGACCCGGCGAACCTTGATTAATAAAAATCCTAAAATTCAACCGCAGCTCCGGCTATCGGATCCAATTGTGAATTTAAACCATTCTTGAATCCACCTGAAGACACTCAAAAAGTTTCATCAAAATCTGTCCAGACGTTTAGGAGGAGTTCTGTCACATTCACACGGACAAAAGAATTATATATATAAAGATACGTTTTTGTTCGCAGCTTTGAGATTAAAAGTATTTATTTTTTCTCGTGTATGAAAAGTTGTGGTGGTTTAGTGGTATTACCTGTGAAATATCATTCCGATGTCCGCAGGTTGGAACCTTAGCATGTATCAACGATTTTTTCGGGATTTTTTCTTGTAGTACTACTTACTTTAGTTTTTGGAAAAACATAGAACTGTGGATATATCAGAATTTGAAATCGCCAATACGTCGTGGGCTGGCGTGGTGATTATGCTAATAATATCTTCCTTTGGAAAGTAGTATACAGGGTACACAGGGTATACAGTGGGTCTTTTACAGGATGATAATGATGATGATTTTTTCTTGATGACAATTACCTTATTCCTTTTTCTATACCCTTCACAACGTGTATGCAAAATTTCATGATGACATGTTGTGTAGTTAATTCATGAAAGTGTAACCAACAAATTTACATTTTCAATTATAATATTAGTAAGGATATAAATACCAATGGTCGAAACAAAGATACTGAATTTGTTTCTTTGTTAGCTTTGTTTTTACGAGCACTTGGCTAACTTTTAATTAGACACAATGTTAATTTCAGTGTTTTTTTTTTGTGTGAAGACCCGTATGAGATCCATAACGCTTGACCGAACCCTGCTCGAGAGAACTAATTAAAATAAAATTATTTCTGAAGTTTAAGTAAGCTTCTTAAACATTAAACGGTTTGTTTTATTTCTAAATATTTAATATTCTTATGTTACACCGTTATACTACACGCAAACAGCCAAACAGCCACAAGTTGCGATATAAGTCACATTTACGTATAACCATTGCGACACATCGGCCACCTGAAGCGCGACGCGACAATACGAAGAATTGGGGACTCGTCACTACCATGGGATCGTGAGAACCACCTCATATATCGAATCCCGGTTTGAAGATACTATTCGTTCAGACTTCGAGCAGTAGTCACTTCCCTTAGGTTAGGTCGTAGATTAGTTTTAATTGGTTAAGTTTTATTGTACTATTGTCTCACACCTCGAGCTGTCGACACCTTTTAGTTTTAGATTTAATAAGTGCTTATTTTCTCTTTATTTTTGTCGAAGGTTTGTTACACATCACCCTTATCCATGCCCCAGTCCGAGGGGGGCTTAATCTGGTGAGTGGGAACGAAATTGACCCCCAGACCACGGTGGCGTGATCTGTGATTACGCGGGCGTGGGCGTGAACACGATCTGTTTGGAGAGACAGGCTGGTACTGATCGTTCGCTGCTGTTATTTTATCGGGAAGGCTACTTTGATTGCATTTGATTGATTAATAGATTATAGAAAAATGTATATAATGATTGCTCCGAGTGCCAATAGGCATGAAAACCACACTAATGCCCGTTTTCACCAACGCTTCCTTAACGTACCCCTAACTAAGGGATCCTTAAGCTAAAGTGCCCCCTAAATCGGCTACCTAACTTATTTCGTTTTCATCATGCTAAGGGCTACTTACTAAGGTAGCACCTAGTTAAGCGTCAGTTTTTTCGTCAAGCCAGTATTGAAGCAGGCGGAACATGTGCTGGTAACAATTTCAATGCAAAAGTTTTATGAATTTCTTATAAAAACAACACAAATACAATTTTAAAATAAAATGAGTGGCACAAATTTGATTTGATGAAAATGTATTATTTTGATTACTAGATATTATATGTACTAGCATAGAAGTTATATATAAAATTTAAAAAATAAGTAATAATAAAATTAAGTATGATATGCGGCGTTTTGTTTTCTTTTATTTGACTTTGTGTTACAAAAAAAAACTATATATATCTATTGTTGGATCTGCTAAGTTTCGCATAAAGGTTGTGGACTATTGAAGAAATGAATAATAAACTCTTTACTCGACACACAAAGACATCATATCGAATACGCCAAAATATGGAACTACAAGTAAGGCAAATACAAATGCATCGTCACGATAAGGAACTTCCGACTTTGTATTAATTTCTCGGTTTGTTTAGCTACCAAAGTAACGGAAAACTCAAATATCTCTTTAATTTATGATATATAAACGAATTAACTACAAATTCAATTTGACATGTTTGTAAAATAAACATCACTTAGCACTAAGGGATCGAATTTCCGTCCCCTAAAATTTAGGTAACCCTTAGGGTCTTAGGTGACTCTTAGACGTTGGTGAAAACGAAATCTCCCTAAGTGGTCACTTAAACGTGTTTTAAGTGCCCCTTAAATTTAGGGAACGTTGGTGAAAACGGGCATAATAGTAATAATTTCAATAAAAAAAATCTGAAATTTAAATATTGTCTTTCACACTATAATTTATTTAAAAATTCAAAAGAGAACATTTTCATTTCATTGTTTTGAGTTTTCACTTCTGTCGAAGTCCCTATGACTGCCTCGACTTTATTTTCTATTAATATTGTAATGCAAACATTCTGAGTACCAATATTAAAAGTCGTTAACTCGTTAACTTTTTTGTAGAAATTGTTAAGCGAGGTAACACGTAACACGCGTTGTTTTGTGAGCTGGGAATATTAACAAGCTACGCGGTGATTCACAACGATCTGCGGTGAATTTATAAGTGTCTGCGCGCTACCGTTTTGCTTATGCCGACCTTGAAGATGTACTCGGTGATTACTGAGAACTGCCTGATTGTAATATAAACCAATACTAGGTAAGGATCAATGCCGAAATGCTCGTAAAGGAAGCCGGTCATTTATGATAAAATGGTCAGTTACTTATGATCTGACGGGTGACAATGGAGTTGAAGTGATAGAAGCATTATACTATATGTGTAATAGGATGCCCGTCATTTACGAAGTTGGCTTTTTGAGTTGGGTATAGTTCCAATCGTTAGTTTATAGCCTAAAAACATTGGAGAAAAAAAACCGATGCTATTTAACCGTACTTAAATTTACGATACTGTTACCACTTTATTATGAAAATATACAAATTAAATTTTCCACGCCCATATCAACAATTTCTCCATCACATGGGATCATGGTAGATGGAAAATTATTAATATTTGGTGAATTATTCAATAAAACAAGCTCAAAATTATTTTCTAAAAAATGTAACAACCCCCATGTTAAATCATCATTTAGGCACGGTTAAACGACAGTAGAATGTCTTTTCTGATTTTTTTTTAAGTTTTTAGGCTGTAAGCTAACGATTAGAATGATACCCAAGCTAAAAAGCCAACTTATTAAATAACGGACACTCTAGTATGTAAACAGTAAGATATCTTCGAAGACTAATTCCCTAAAAGCGCTACTATTTTTAAAGACTAGTATCCCGAAAGATTTGTAAATTATACAATTATCTTGTATAGGATTCGAATCAACAACACAAATTGGTAATAGCAGCGACAACGTCGCTTAAAAGCCCTGCTCCGTCCGTGCAGTAAAATAAGGGATTAAAAATTGAATGATTCTTGAGATATCACTTATAGGAAATCTTATTGAAGAGTCGCTGTACAATGGATTTTTCATTATATGTAAACTCTTGTTATTTTTAATTGATAGATAAAAATATTGACAGCGTGTAAGTAACTGTACGTATATTACTAATCAATAAGTGGACCGCAGTCCTGAAGTAAGTTGTTCCCCCTCTCTCCCTACTTTTGCTAGACTTAAATATATTTTTTGTCTGGAAATAGCACTTTTTTTGTATAAAACGTAATTTCTTATAAACGTAACGTCTTTTTATGTTTTTCTGACAATGTGTATGTAAAATTTCTTGATGATTGGTTCTGTAGTTAAAGATTCTAACTAAGATTAAACTAAGATTCGTATTTATAATATTTATACCAATTATGTAATTTAGAGTGTCTTCACTCTGTGACTTCAGACTTCAGTATTGTAAAGGTAACTTTTTCGCTATACTTTCCAGGGTGTTGTTGGGACATCATAATCTATTTTACATGCATTATTTTTTCCCATCCACTTGTAGACAATAACCAATCTATATTACGTAAGATACAACCAATATCAAAAAATGAGTATCGAATAAAGCAAGATTATAAATAAAAATAAATGCAATATATGACAAACTATTTTTCTGTTAAAAACTCTTGAAGTAAGTTATGAAGTCTTGTGTGCCATTGCACATTGCCAATAATATTCATCGGCTGGTAACACAGTCGCGCAAGCATTGCTCTGCTGTAGAATTAACTGTGACCTGTTACAGCTTCATACTTTTAATTCTTATTACAATCGAGCTTGAATTTACTTGGTACCCTTAAATCTAACGCATTCGTCGTCGTTTTATTTTCTTTTTAGGGGTTCTTATTCTGATAAACATATCATATACACCACATTATACCTCATCTTTTCTTGGTTCACATGAGGAGAGCCGTTGACTAGATAGCAAGCACTACCAGGCCACACAATACCATGACATAATTCGAACAAGATTCTACCGTAATGCTGTACAGCCATATTTTGAAAACTTAAACTGCTCTTCACATGACTCCCGTTTGGTTCTTTTATTTTTTTATTTTTTTTATGTCGTACGTGGCAAACGGTCAGGTGGGTCACCTGATGTTAAGTGATCACCACCGTCCATGGACACTAACAACACCAGAGGAGTCGCAAGTGCGTTGCCACCCTTTGGGGGAAGGGTTAGGGGAGGGAGAGGGAGAGGAGAGAGGAAAGGGGACGGGAGGTGAGCCTCCGGCGCTCTCACTGACCGAACGAAACGCAACAATGCAAGCACTGTTACTTCACGTCGGTTTTCTATGAGAGGGTGGTACTACCCCCCGGACGAGCCGACCCATTCATGTTGAAACCAGTAATAGTTTCAGCGTGGCTCTTCCACCATTGGCATTTCCACCATTTTCTTGGCACAGTTCACTAACACCCGTTTATCTTAGTGGAAGTGAGAGGGAAGCCTCTTACAGCGGTAAAGTTTAATGAATTCGGCACTGGGGTTCGCCGGATGTTCCGGGTTCCATCCCAACAGGGTTAGTTAAGCGTATTACTGCATAGTATACCTGCTGACCTAGTTAGTGTGGGTTTTAGATTTAGTACTAGCTGTGGTATTTACAAAGCGTATAGGAATGTGTTCCGCCAGTCGCACTCGAGAGTTAGCCCCGCCCTCTGATTATATATCTCGCAAGAATAACGCTGTAGGGGCGCAGAAGTATATGTTACAAATTAGTACTTAGCATTACTAAGTTAGCAAATCAAGAAAGTACTATGAAAACTTTCCTATAAGGTCATTTATTTTTCGAGTATACTAACAGCTACAAGAGACTAGTTTTGCGTGTGTATTTTTATGAATGATGACGCTGAAATAGTTTTTTATGACAAGATTTTTCCAACTTACCCTTAAATTTATCGATATTTATATTTTTTGGTATTTTTAAACAATATCTGTTCAATCTATTAAAAGCTGTGCGAAGCGACACTGCAGCACATAAAATTCTCTACTTTTCGTAATGGATGTTATTGCGTAGATATTTGGATACTTGTAATATAACAAATCATGTCAAACGCGAGGGAAGTCGCAGGCACAGCTGATATTATCAAAATGGATTTGTTACAAATTGGTTTGTACGGTGGGACATATTAAACGACCTAATAATAAGTTTTTTTCGAACTGTGGTAATATAGATTATGAATATACGTTTGAATTCGCAAGGCTCACATGCTCACATACATGTTTCTCACAAATTGTTATAAGTATGAATAGGTAGTTTAGTTTAGCTCAGACAGATTCGTGGTATTGCACCCAAGGCATTGAGCTTATTGCCAAGCGACGAAGTGACTTAAGCGCTCGCCTTAGTAGTCCGGTGAAGCTGTAAAGGCCTGTCAGGCCAATAACGTTGTCAGTTCGAAGAAAAAAGACCTAAATAAATAAGCCTCAGTATAACTAAAAATGAAATGAAACTCCATACTGTTGTCCGTCGTCGGAACGACTTGTACAAGATTTTTTCATGTCACTGCCTACCCTGAACTATTTATTACCCATTGTACTGCGACTCCGGCATTACTGTATGGTCATTGTCAGAGCTCCTTTGTTGTGGATATTGGACCAATAACTTAGTTCTGTCACAGAGTACTCACCTACAGATAATTCACACATCAGCGGTTTGATACTCGTTTGTTCTAGTGGAATTGTAATGCAATTTTTAATTGTTTTTTCTATATAATTGTACGTGTCGTTGAGTATAGTTTTACAGTTCTGTAGTCAGAATATTATGAAGTAAAATTAAACTATTAGATCTTCAGTGAAGTATCTGTTTTCACTTGTTTGTGGTTCTAGCGACCTTTAATATCTTTTGTCTGTAGGGTTGCCAGATCAGAAATTAATGTAATTCGATTCGACCCTAAGTCGGATTATGAAACGGGGCCATTTCGAAATTTGTACACGTCTATACCGTGACAATGTTCGCTTACGGATTAGAATGTAGAAAATAATTTATGTAGAAATTTCGATCATTTGTGTGTTCTACGTGATAATAGTTTTAAAATATTGTACAGCAAGTTTGGAATTGTAAAAAAAATCTAAATGTTACGTTTATTGTCATATTACCGAATATTATATGCAACTTTTATGTATATATCGTAAAAAAATTCGAGAGAGCATTACATTTCTATAAAATGATTTTAGAATAGCATACATATTAAAAACTGCAACAAAAGTTTAATGTATCTGAAAATGAAAAATAGATACCAACTTATGTGCATTAGAAAGAAACGACATGAATTTTGTTTTAAAGTATATATTATACAATGCATAATAATATATAGCTTTTAAAAATATACATTTAATGTAAGATTTAACTTGTTTGAACATCAAGTGTAACACATTTTAACTTGAATAAAATATTACACAAAAAAATAACTTAACCAAACAAGTGCCGCCAGTTCGGTATAATGCGTTTATATTCATTCGGCAATTGATTTTTTAAAATGTAAATTTATGCGAACGCGCTGTTACTCGTTTATATATAAAACTAGCTGGGCCGGCAGACGTTGTCCCGCCATGATTATTAAAATATCCTTGCAAATTATATACCAAAACGTTCCTCAGGAATCACTTTATCCACTGATGAAAACCGTAGGAAAATCCACTCAGTACTTTTTGAGTTTATCGCGAACAGACAGACAGACAGACGCGGTAGGGGACTTTGTTTTATACTATGTAATGATGTAGACAGAGTCAAGCGTGACAAGCAGTTTGTCAAAAATAAAACAATATATAGTTTGTAATATTTTATCTCCGTTGAGCACCCCTAAGCGTTAGATTGTATAAGACACGAAACATTAAGCCGGGTTCTATCCTACTTTATCCGAACCACTACTTGTCAACCCTAATATTATGGTTGTACCTATAAAAAAGGCCGTTAAGAAATAGATTACCGGTTTTGTTACAAAAAGATACACTTGTTATCTTCACACTTTTTTTTGTAAAAAGTTTAGAATGATTTTTTATTTTATATAGAATTTTGTTTGGGCTGTCCGGACTCTAGACCGTTCGTAATTACTTTCATCTAGATGATAAATATGTTAATACTATTATGAGTAATGTGTAAAAAATGTAAATACTATAGTGGACATTACTTTGCACTTCCGCCTGGAATTGATTAGCCGTTATCACGTCTCAATGCAACAAACAACGTTTCATCTTATTTGTCCGAGGTGTACCTGAAAGAGTTATATCTGAAACTAATAATAGAGAGAGAGGGCGAAATATTAGTAACGAAAACAATAAAAATAATTAAAAACGCTTTCCTTGGTTGACGTGTGACACTGTTAGTATGTAACTGTAAATTTAAAAGTATATAATTAATTAAATTTGTTGCAGATTAACGTGTTATAATCACAATCGATCATCGAATATTTAATAAGTAATGATAGATTTCCGCAAAGTAACGCCTAGATGAGTTATCGACGCGCATGTATCAGGCAACAGCCAAAGCCGAAGTGTGCCGCGCACCCTTGAGCTGTTTGTCAAAATAAAATCGGCTGAGTGCCTTAAGCGGTCGCCTTAGTAGTCCGGTGAAGCTGTTAAGACCTCGCTTGGTCAATAGAGTAGTCAGTTCGAAAAAAAAAAGAGTCATCGACGTACTGCAATCAACTCGCTCAAAGGTCTATAGTTATGTTTTTCCGACTTTATACAATAATTTATATGTAGGACTAGACTTGCTGTTCCGTGTTCAATGAGCGGGTACCGCATAATGAAATTTTCATTTACGCCACTTGACGTATTTGGGGGATTTATTACATGATTTAAACTTAATCTTACGGTACTAATTTAAAAAAAAGTAGAGACAGTCATAAGGATTGCCAACAGAAGTGTATACTCAAAACAATAGATTAAATTTGATCTTTTTTGAATTTTTAAATGAATTATTATCTGAATTTCATAATATGTAAATTGAAATTAGTAGTGTAGGAGCTTCGGGCTCAATACTATAAGATTCTAGACTGACACGGACAGCGTAATAATAATACTCGGTGTGCGTGAAATAGATTGTTTATTAATATGACCATATAATGTATTTATAGATACGCGATCGTTCATTTGCTTGAACGACGTTTTATTTACAATATATACAAAAGTTGTCTGCCAAAGAGGATGGCATACGCGGTAGCTACAGTAGCATTAATGTGATTTTCACATCTATTCGCACTCTGAACAATAATTATATAGATTTTTATACAGTTTTATTAATTAATCAAACATGATGGGCTGCACAGGCTTAATACAAAATATCAATATTACGTTTACACGGGCCGCTATACTATGCATCGCTAGTGTCCGACGCAAGGGTACGTTGTGGTCATCGGTTATGTGTCTCCGTAAGTTTTCCCCTACCAAATATCGCAAGGAAAGAAGTATTCGCTTTGAAAATTTGAAAATGATCACTGTGTAATATTTCATTTTTGATGTTAATTTTGAAATTAATAATATTTCTTAATTTATTCATACAACAACGAACGTTCAACGCACTGAAATATGGAAAATGGGTCCTATTGGCCACCTTACCGTCCGTGACAATGAATTGTGGATCTAACGATGGTCGCCGTTGTTTTTAGACTATACTGTCGTGTGTTATTACGTCACACTGTGGTTTTACAATAAAATAAAGTTATAAGAGCGTTTAACGCAAAGGCTGTTACTTAATATGCCTAAAAAGGATATATCATTTCAACAAGTACGGGTAGGCCTTCGCCTTTCGCACCGCTATCAATCTTTCACGTCGGTTTCGTGTGACCTTTACGTTATGGACCTCTCACACTGATCTAAGGTCACCTTTGTCGATTTTTTTTAGTTGCCGTACTCTGTAGTTATAAGGTTGGCAGTTGAACTAAACGAGGGTTAGAAAATTTGCGACCTACATGTTAGGGTTGTCACGCGCAATGTTTCACCGAAAAGTAATGATTTTGATATTGAAACCTTCTTCAAGCGATGTGTCTAAGTTTTATATTAGCAATAACCATTGGTTTACGGTCGTGAAAGTCGTAGTGGCCTGATGATTTGATCGGTGGAATATCCATCCGATGTCCACAGGTTCGAACCCCGGCATGTACCAACGAATTTTTCGGAATTCGCGTACATTTACTAATTGACGGTGAAGGAAAACATCGTGAGGAAACCTGAGAACTGGTCTTTAGAACACATAGAACTGTCGATTTCTCAGAGTTTAAAATCGCCAATACGTCGTGGGCGGGCGTAATTGTCGAAAAGGTATTACAAATTTCTTTCGATCATTTCAATGAACTAATAAGATGGTGGCCATCTTGTTAGAACTTTCCAGGTAGTTTCATGTGGCAACTCAGGATTCATGTTCCGTGGTATTATTTTCCATCCACTACACTTGTGCACAATAAACAAACTATATTACATAAAACACCACCAATATTACATAATATAGAGTCAAATAACACAAGATTATGAATAAAATATAAAATACATGACATTCCAAGATCCCGGCAAAAACTCCTCTTATCGTTTTTGGCAGTCAAGAGGTTGTTTAACTGCTTGTGAAGATATATAGATGTAGTGTATTCCGTTACGAATGAATTTACCCACTTACATTTAACGTATTTTAACTTAGTCCTCAGTAGTGGCGTGTTCTTTTAAAGTTAATTGCACAAAGCCTTAGGCAGTATTTATGAGGTAATAAAAACAAACACAGATACAACGTCGCGAAACGTAGACAATAGTTATTGTATGTTTCACAAATAGAACACAAATTTAAAAACAATGACACGGAAACGAGAGTGTATATTTGGAAAGTAAACACACAATGGACTCGATCCCGGTTCGACAATATTGTTGATACAGGCGTTGTCGCGTCGTAAAACGCGTATTTACCCCCTCGTCGGATTCGAAGACGAATCTGTCGATATCCTGGCAAATAATCTTGTTAGATGTCTTCGGAGAGTATGTAAAATAAAAACGAAGATCTGAAAGTTTTGTACATGTTCTGTGTTTTAACGTTCTTGTTACTATAACAGCCGTGCCTATGTTACTATCTGTAAAGTACTAGCTGACCCCCGGGCACGCGTTGCTGTGGTTCAATTATTATATTTTGTATTCAAGTTATGATAAAAAATCTGCGAGACGCCATCTACGAGATATCTATAACAGTCGGTCCTACAGTTTTTTTATCGTCAAACTATTAATTAAAAAACAATTCCGCCAAACATTAACTAAGCTAATATAAGTATTTCACAGTACTACCGATTTTGGCGATTTTGTAATTGTTGCTGAACAACCAGTGCACTGGGATTACATGTTCTATGAGAGCAAAGTAATACTATAAGAATATCTGAATGTCGGTTTGAAGATCGCAAATTTAGATTATGTATGTTTAGTCATCAGTTCATAATTTAGTTATTTTTTAGCCGTTATGGTTGCATAATGTGTAAGGAATACATACAAACTTAGTTATAGGATTATTTTAGTTTTACGTATACATTGGCAGTAATGTTGTTGTTTTCTTAAGGTTTGGTCATGGCTACGTACACGTTCATGAATTTTGCGCTTACGAAATACATAATTACGGTGACTATTTGCAATTCCTTTTGCTATATCGCTTTTGAATATTATCATTGTAAGAAAGGCTGTTTGTATGTATGGGAATGTAACAATCCAATATACAAATTCTTGCGCCTACGTTATCAGAGTGTGATTGTTAAAGTTCTGCTGGTCGCATTTAGTTTGACCGGTAAAATGTCAATTCGATATTAGCAAGGACGAACTCCCACATATACCAATGATTGTTTCGGAATTTGCGTACATTTACAAATGTTAAATTGGTAACACTATCGGCTGACGGTGAAGGAAAACTTGGTGAGGAAATTTGAACCTGAGAAATCTGCTTCTAATACCGCTGTATGTGGGCAAATGTAGAACTGTGGATTACTTGGAGTGTCAAATCGCCAATACGCCAAGGTTTGGTGGATTATACCCATACTTTCCTTCGGGAAGAGCTCCATAGTCCTGCAGTGGGTTTTATTACAGGCTGATCTGATAATGATATGATGAGATTATATTACATAATAATATTATAGCAATGAGTGAAGTAATATTTGTGTCGTTGTATTTCAAAATGAGTTAAATCCAATTTTAGACGTTCCTAATATTTTACGTTATTTAAAAAAAAACAAATTTTGTACATGTAAAATATGAAAATTATTAAAAGGAAACTATTAACCTTATGGGCGGCAAAATTTGAACTTCGTTCTCGGTGTATAACAACTGGAAATAAACAAAACATGTTATATGAACGATTGAAATTGGTTTTACCACATTTTGAAATAAAACGACATATTTCTTGAAGTGTTAATGTTGCCGGGGATTTTGCTGTAGCTTTGTCGAATTTTTGTTGGTATTTCGCAAAAATCTGAACGAAGACAGAAATAAAATCGCTATAAAAAGACTCATTCCTGAGACCTAATAAGAAATCCCATTATTTTGTTGTTTAGAAAATGGAGACCATATTTAACCGGCTCGTTACCGTAGGCCGTGGGAACAGGGACGTACCACGGCGCGCATTAAGGAGCTCTTTAATCATAATCACTTTAAAAGCCACGTTTTATCTCTATCTTTTAAAAAACACAGCGTAATCAAGTTAGGTGTCCCCGCGGCGGAAGGAAAAAATGGAAAAATATCTCTTAAACCTTTGCGAACTCCGATATAATCTCGAATAATGGGTATTTCGCAATGTCCTCTTCGTTTTTTTTTCGTTCACAGTTTCGTTTCATAAACCGCACGTCACAGACGGTTTATTGTGCGGATAAGTTTTTTAGGCGACATTTTTTTTTTGTAGTTTCATAGTCGGCGTGAACCGTCCTTTTTTGTCAGATATGTTTTAATACTATACAAAAATACGATGCTAGATGTGAATTGCATACTTACGAGTAACGCACACTACCCGGCTTTTGATTTGGCACGTCGGGGAATGACAAAGGTAGGCGGAAAAGTTAGGTTTCGCACTGCGTTGTCTTTGTCTATCGCAGTCATCGCGCTGTGTGATAGAGAGAGCGCTTTACAAAATTAAGCCGATCTTAGCCGGACGTCTCGCTCTACTCAACGACGAGCCGAATTAAATACTGGGTACCGTACATTAGTCTGGCTTAAAGCGGTGGGAATTTAGAAATAGTGTGCTTTGATGTCGCATTGACTCGGAATGCAAAAACCAGTCTTAACACATTGATTGTAAGGAGTTACGGTTGGGTATTTGAATTTCTTTAATTTACTATTTGAACTATATTACTAGATATAATACTAGAATTTCGCGAATGTTTTTATCCAGTACGCTTAGTTGAATTATTCCACACATTATTGCAAAAAAGTGTGGTTCTCATTCTCATTCATTCACAGTTCGTTAAAAGATCGTTCTCGTGTTCTGTACATGTTGCTTACGAAAATCTTAGTTTTATAAAACCTCAATATTATTATATTATATTAAGTTACGAGATATTTTTTTATATATAAATACCCTGTGTCGAAGAAGTAAAACAAAATAAAATGATCGAAATCTGTCCGTTAGTTTTTGGGTAATGCGCGCACAACTGCAGACTTCAATATTTTATTTATAAGCAAGTAAGTTTTGGAAACTTTAATAAATGCATAAAATCTGTATCTCTCGTGTCAGATGAGGAGCGTTACCCTTAATCGTTGTTTCTAATTGAAGTATAACGGTCGGCCTAGATTATTCATGATATTCTAAACGACGTCTACTAGGCCATTGTCGGCTTTTCATACCTCCGACCTTGTGGATTACGTGCCGCCGCGCCGCCGTCACAACATTACCATCTCGGATTTATGATGACAATGGATCTCACATTCCGAATTTGTGGGATAAAGGTGTTTTGGTTATAACTACCTTGCACCCGTGACTTTGTTTTTGTTAAAGGGTATTGCTGCTTCGTGAGAACTATATATGGGTTTTATTTTAATTAATTGTGAGCTGTTTCTTCGTTTTTACTGTTTATTATCTTACAGTATATTTTATGTTCAGAAAAAAAAAATTGCTTGCAAAAATTCTAGTCTTTTATACTGCATATAAAATCGTAGTTTCTTAAAACTTCAGAAAAGCTTATATTATATAAAGACTGTATGGAAAAGTATTAGTTGTCTTAAAAGTAAAACTAGGAAAGAATTGATGGAAATCTGTACAGCAGTTTTTGCCTGATTTTTAGTGAAGTTTTTGATTTTTAGGTATATACATTTTAATATCTTCATTACAACTTCTACAGACCTTTAACTGAATATGAGTTACCGTTGTTGAAATTTCATATATTTGCCTAGCCCACATTGAAAAACTTAATGATATATAAACTAAATAATACTCTTAAAAGTGTTGTGTCTGCGAATTAAAGACTCGGCAAAATCGGTTCAGCCATTTTGAAGATTATCCCGGGCAAATAAGTAATACTTCAATTTTACTTATACGTTTAGTTAAACCTAGCGGGCCCGGCAGACGTTGTCCGGCCCTGATTATAAAAAAAAACCTTGACAAATTATACACCAAAACGTTCTTAATGAATCACTTTATCCACAGGTGAAAACCGCTTGAAAATTGGTTTTTGAGTTTATCGCGAACAGACAGACAGGCAGACGCGGTATGGAACTTTGTTTTATGCTATGTAAGGAAGTATGAAAATATCTGATGAATTTTGATCTAAGTAAATCGAGGAATTTATAAGTAAACAACTGTAAATTCCTTGATGTAAATTAACTGTCCATCCCGCGCATCGCCGCTCTGTAAGCACCGAATCTCATTTGACTATATTTATTTCTCTTTTACATAACCAAGAAATATTGTAAAACAAAGTAGAAAGTACACAAAAGTCGATATATTATTTTATTAAATAAAAAAATTACATTAATTTCATTGGTAATGCTGGATATAAAAAAATGTATTACGTAATTATGTATCTTAAAATGTTACAAAGTCAACGATTGTATAAGTCTATCCACTAAGAAAAATCCACAGTAGCCGATTTTATCTTTTACTTATTATTAAAATTGATTATTTGCGAAGCTATTCTGACCCACATAGTATTAGTACTAGTACAATTAAATAATTTAGGGTGGGCCAAAAAAGACAATTTTTTTTAAACTTTATACTCTAAAAATAGGATGGTAGACTCTAAAAAAAATCTAAGGTTGAAGTTTGATTATTTATGATGATGTAAGAAAAAATAAATCTGCCTGGAAATAGTCAAACTTCAGCCTTCAATAACTTAAACGGTGAGGTTTATAAAAAAATTATAAGATACCTTTTTTATAGAAATTTAAATTTCCTACAAATATATGAGACGAGATATTTTTTTCAAATAGTGAATACCGAGATATGAATTTTTCTATTTAATAATAAGGAAAAAATAAAAAACTGAGAGGCGGAAGAATTTCCTATTAAAATTAAGAACTCATACTTGGAGAGAATTTTTTTGAGATGTCTACCAACCTATTTTTCAGAGTGTAAAGTTTAAAAAAAAACAGTCGCTTTTTTGGCCCACCCTAATAAATACATTAGTTACCGTAGGTATTTAAGTAGATCAAGATCGTCTTTTACAGTATATCATTTTAATGTGTATCTTAGAAAATATAATATAATAAAATTACGCATAACCAAAACAATATATATTCTAAGACTTTAGAAATGTCTTACTTGGTGAAATGTGATGTCAAAGTTCCAAAAATTTGGATATTGCGTGTCTAAATCACTAGCAAACTTATGACACTTCATTCGTTCAAGTCGTGGACCTCGCCATATACTAAGGAATTTTTCGGAGTTCGCATACGTTTACTAATTTAAATTGGTACCACCACTATCGGCTAAGGAAAACGTCGTGAGGAAACCTGAATCTGAGAAATGTTCTTGTAGTACTATTGTGAGAAAACATATAACTGTGTATTTCTCACAGTCTCACAGTCAATACGTCGTGGGTTGGCGTGGTGATTATGCCCATACCTTCATTGGAGAAGAGATCTATGGCCCTTTAGAGTGGGTCTTACAGGCAGATGAGTAGGTATCAAAATGAACACAATGTAATTGTATGTTATATGTATTTATGATGCATGAGTGTTTAAAAGTTCGTTTAAATGAGTACGTTATTTGAACTGTGTAATTGTAGAGTGAGCGATGTTTTGTGTAATACCTTCTGTTCTCGGAAGGAAAACCATTATAAAAACAGTCGAGCGAATGCTGAATGAGACGTCTGTGTAATTCGAACCCGGTGGGATTTCGAAGGAATGGTTCCATGTCGTCTCCTACAGCTGCAATATAACAACAAAACACGATTTACGTAACTCCGAGAAACCGTTATTTTATAAAACTTTTAATATTATTTTGATTTATAACACAATCAGTAATTTATTTGAAGTACTTCTAGTATTACCTCTCCATAGAACTACCGCTTTCAGAGGGCCATTTAAATATGCCGCCACTCGTGTTATTTGTTTATTTGTTCGTCTCAAATTTTGTACTAACTTTAACGTCCGTTTATCATCATATATAGGCTCCCATCGAAAATCAGCGCTGCAGTACTACTTACAGTATTGCAGATTTTTGCTGAATGGGTTCGCCAATTGTTGAACATCTATTTTTTCATTTTTAAAATGTTTTTTTTTTTTCTAATTAGTTTGTGTAATTTAATTTAATTGTATGGTTGTTCCAACAATAAAGTATTTCTTTCTTTCTTTATAAATACATATTTATTATAAAACGGTATATCTCTAAGTCTGTCCGATAATTAGCAGCGTCCTTAAAAAAAGTAGAGACGGTCGTAAGGACTGCCGACAAAAGTAAAAACTCAAAACAATAGAAAAAATGTATTATTTATTGGATTTTTAAACCTATTATAGTCTGAATTATTTAAATTTTATAATTTGTAAACAGAAATTATAAATTTAGTCTGGTTTTCACATGCGATAGCACTCGCGAGTAATAATTATATACAGTGTATTATTTAATCAAACATATTATGGTCTGCAAAATCGCAATACAAAATATGAATATTTTATTGACACAGGTCCCTGTACTACATGCATCGTCACGCTCTATAATTTTGAATTTTTGTATTTGATGAAATATTTATTAGATAAACTGTCACCTTTTTCTTGAATAAATTCATAATATTTTATTTTTGTATATGCCATATTTATTTCTTATCGTAAACTATACTTTTAATGCATATTACCAGTGCAAATTAATTTACATTTGCCAGAAGTCCCACACGGCTTTCAGTTTTTTTTAAATATATTGTTTAATGGCACAATTTGTGCCATGATGACAAGCACGGCACGTCTTACTAAAGTTCACCAAAACAGGAACAAAGAGAACGGGTTCAAATTAGAAATGTATATATATAATTGCGTAAGATTTTCGTAATTAACTCGTCTACAATAACTCGCTTCTGAAGATATATATACTTAAAGTCCAATATTTCCATTGACTGACTTCGTAAACCAGACTATAAGTCTAATAACGGAATTCTCATTTCCCGACGATTGTGATCGTTATTAATAGAGTTTCCCTATACTATTCGGCGAAGTGCAGTCGTTCTGCGGAGGCCAGCGCATAAAAAAACGATACCACAATCTCCTATATCCAGAAAGTTCCATAAAATTAAAGCCCCCGGACCTACACGAGGTAAGTTTACGGCCTACCTTCCCGTAACAGAGATCATTCGGGATAGGATGCCCTGTTTATTCCGTATTCCGTAGGTGTGTAACTGTTTTCTTATAAATGTACTTGTTTGTGGGAAGCACTTTGGCCAGCGCACCTGATCATGTCCAATCATTTTTTTCCCTCACAAAATATAAGGTGTTCAAGGTAATGGAATCTATCTCTAATGAAAATGTATGTGCACTTTCGTGGGAAATTGAATTTGTGAGAGAAAATGCTCATTTCTCTGCGTGTTGTATTCTATCAGAGTTAGAGAATAAACTTTATGAATGCATTTACATCACTGTGACTCACAGTTCAGTTTGGATATTGTCCTGATCGATGGAAGTTTTGGAATTGCTTTTTATAATGTCTGCCTAGTTAGATACCACTTTAAAGCACCTGTAGGTGTGTTCTTGCAACTGTGTCCTTACATTTCAAAATGACTTTAGTACAATTTTGGTCGTTCATAAATATTTGTGTTTTTTTAAGATTTTCCAATTTTATGCGTGTGAAATTTGAAAAGCACAGTAAGAAAAACTAAAAATATGATTACCGTCAAAATTAAGACTTATTTTAGGTTTATGAAAACGGACAATGTTAAAAAAATTAAATATTGTATTTGAACGATTAAAATTGGAGTTGAAACAATTGGTAGCAACTCAATTGTACTAACAGCCAGTCACAATCTTCGATTATTTGGTTCACAATCATCTCCGCTATAGCCATAAAAAACAGAACGTATAAATTGTACAAATTATCATCAGCCTGTATGAGACCCACCGCAGGGCCATAAGCCTCTTCCCAAAGGAAGGTATGGGCGTAATCACCACGTCATCCCACGACGTATTGGCGATTTCAAACTCTGAAAAATCCACAGTTCTATATTTGTCCCACATACAGTTGTACTACAAGAACATTTCTCGGGTTCAGGTTTCCTCACGATGTTTTCCTTCACCGTCAGCCGATAGTGTTCGCAATTTAAATCAGTAAATGTACGCGAATTCCGAAAAATTCGTTGGTACATACCGGGGTTCGAACCTGCGGACATCGAAATATTCAACTGAAATAAACATTCACAATAGATACTTAAATAATTCAAATTACTAGTGGTTGTCCATTTCGGCCATAATTTACAATTCAAGTTTATTTAGTTTAATCTCAAGTTCAATATTCTTAAGGTATTTTTGCCAGTCTATATACTTTTTCCAAAAGGTAAAAAATGTACTGAGTACTGAAAAAATACATTGTAGGCATAAGAAGCGTGAAGTATGACAAATCGCAGCTTATAAATAAAGTTTTCGACTCGTCGACTGTAGGCATCGAAGCTCATCAATAACTACTAAATAAGAAAAATAATATAAAGAAAAAAATGTATGTACAGTGTGCACGTACATAAGAAGTTATACTTGTTTAGCTTAAAAAAAGACATTAAATGCAAGTGATAACCTTTTTGTTATAAGAATATAATAATTTTAAGAGGTTTTAAAAGAATATGTGAGTGTGTATTAAGTCATTCACTACTGTATACCTATAATTTATAATGAAATACAAGTGCACATGTATATTGTATTATGAATGTATTTTTTATCTTCACTGATATAAAACACGCGTTGTAGATTCATATCTTCATGATGTCGCTTTTATATGTCGACGTTCACGGGCATCGTAAAACACCGCTCTCATCATTTTTCCCAAACGCGACAAAAAGAGTATGTATAACTTTAAAAATCTGTTGACAAACAGTGGAAAAAATATACTAGACTGATATGTTATCTTTTAGATACCACATACCTTTTTTCACTCACAGATATCAAATTGTCAATTCATGACCGTATCCTTTATGACTTATTCTTACACGCGATATCCGTAGCATGTGTGGATGCCAAAGCGTCCAATAATTTACTACTGCTCGTAAAACTTTTGCAGTAACCTAATTCCATTGTCAGAGTTAATCACGCTTCCGTTTTGTTTTATATACAAGTTCCGTCACGCTGTTCCTTCATCGCTCAGTAATTTGCGTTTTCAATCGATCAAGAAGGATGATCAGTATAAATAAAAATCAGTTGCCGAATGTATGTAAACATATCACTTTAGAACCTATGGTGGTAGAGCCACGCTGAAACTATTACTGGTTTCAGCATGAATGGGTCGGCTCATCTTGGGTAGTACCACCCTCTCATAGAAAACCGACGTGAAGTAACAGTGCTTGCATTGTCGCATTTCGTTCGGTCAGTGAGAGCGCCGGAGACCCACCTCCCCTCCCCTCTCCTCTCTCCTCACCCTCTCCCTCCCCTAACCCTTCCCCCAAAGAGTGGCAACGGACTTGCGACTCCTGGTGTTGTTAGTGTCCATGGACGGTGGTGATCACTTAACATCAGGCGACCCACAAGTTCGTTTGCCACCTATGACATAAAAAAAAAACTTATGTGGCAATATGTGAACGATTGTTACGTCTGGAAATAACGACAATCTCTGTACATACACCAAAAACGAATTGAACTATTTATGTTTGAAAATATATGTATTGTGAATAGATAAACCAGATCGAGTTTGTTGCCGGTTCTTCTCGATGAGTGGGTTGTTTTGCGAACCGGTGGTAGCTTTGACGTTCCTAAGCGTTTTCTCAGAGTTTAAATTGAATAAAGTATTTTTGTTTGATCGATTGAATTCTTTGTTTGCTGTGTGTCTAGTTGTCAGGACAAGGTTTCTATATAAGAAAATGTCGGACAGAAAAGTGAAACATTTGGGTTAAAAAATGACCATATGAAAAGTGAATGAGTGGGTGAGACAGAAAATGAAGATTGACAAATATTTATAGATATTCTTTTGAGTTACCACTTTATTCCATTACATGTTGAACCTTGTCGTTTAGTAAAGAGAAGATTTGATGTCACTTTATTTGTTAGTGCAAGCGAAACCGGGCGGGTAGCTAGTTTTGAATAAAATAATAATTGAAATCTATATATTTTCAAAATATATACTGCGGACCAATTTTAATGAGTCACATTTGTCAATGTTTGATCGAAATTTCTATTGACAATGCCGCATCTGCGACCTAAATAGATAGCCGATGACTTGTGACCGTTCATAATTGGTGAGTATTAAATTTCTTGAGCCCTCTCCTTCGTTGTCTCTTAATTATACGTGGCGGTACCTCCTTTCGATATTTAGAATTGTTACAAATCTGATATCAAATGTCCAAATGAATCGTCTTCTCGTGATTAAATTTCAATATTCTCTATATTTATTAATTCTGATAAACCTTTTCAAGATAGACGTATAGGTATATAGGTCGCTTAAATCTTAGCATTTCTGGAAATTGTATCAATGTGTTTTGGGTATTTTTTCATGTACGCCTTATTACCAGATTTGCTTTTTGTTTTGTTTAATAATATTTTATTAACTCGTAAATTTTATAGATAAATCATTTTTATTTTTTATTTTATTTTTCTCTACTTTTATTCTGTGGTATTTTTCATCGTTCATTTGTTATTATTAATTACTCGTCGTCATAATAAATAACTTCGTCCGCGTAGAATAGTTACTTTGGGCTAACTCTAACAAGCAGTGGAAGCTCTCAATAGGAAAAAAACGATGTTTAAACATTCTTCATTGGTGCTCTGCTTCTATTGGTCTTAGCAAATAGCCTACAGCCTTCCTCGATAAATGTGCTATCTAACACTGAAACAATTTTTCAAATCAGACCCTGTAGCTCCTGAGCTTAGCACGTTAAAGCAAACAAACTCTTCAGCTCTATAGAGATTAATATTATAATATTAAGTTTATATATTGCTCGTAAACTTTGTAATAAATGTAAAATAAAAACATACCTAAATAATTCTCGTGAAAGATGACAAGTACGAAATAGCGAATAGTGCCTAGTGGCATTATTTGCAAATTAGAATGTCATTCAACAATTTCTAAACGGGCCCATTTGTGCTATGGTATTATGACATGATCTAAATTACCCTTTTGATAAATGAGCGTCGTCGCGGGGTTCGTTGCCCACAGAACTGCTTCGATATTTGCGTATAATCAAAATTAACTTAACCTTTTATCTCTTTCATTCTTAAGCCTCTCTGTCTACAGGAGGTTAGTAGTTGGGTTTATGCAGCTTTATAATTTTAAGCCTTAAATGCATATTGTCTCGTTTTAATATATTAGAATCCGATGTCATGATGTCTATCCACAATGAACTCATAAACTACTCAACCGATCTTCATGAAAGTTGGCATTTATGTATAATTTATATTTTGATTAATGGCCTAAAAATTTTTAATTATATATTAAATGATTGTCAATGTTGATTATTGTTATTAATTGTAAGTTTCATCAGTCTCGAACAGATTTTTTTAAATATATCATAGGAGGCAAATGAACAGGTCGGTCACCTGATGTTAAGTGATCACCATCGTCCTTAGACACTTGCAACACCAAGGGCGACTCCCTTGTGTGCCAGCCTGTGTTTGGGGGGAAGGGAGGAGGCCCTCCGGCGCTCTCACTGGCCGAACGAAACGCAACAGTGCAAGCACTATTACTTCACGTTGGTTTTCTGTGGGTTGGGTGGTAGTAACCCGAACGAGCCGGCCCACTCATGCTGCAACCAGTAATAACATCAGCGTGGCACTACTACCTACCAAAGATGACGCTTTTAATAAGTTTGTTGACAGAAAACTGTAGAATCGACTATCATGGATATCTCATAGATAGCGCCACACAAATACTTTATAATTTATTTTAACGTGTAATAACGGAACCACAGCAACGCGTGGCCCCCTCAGCTAGTTACTTGTAAAAGGTATTAATCGTAGTGAATTTTTGCTTTTGGGTGAATGTCCTAGTAATTAGAAGCATACAAATAAATTAAATAAATACGTTCGTTTTGAAATATGATATTCAGATTGACGAATTCTTAGTACTGAATTCTGTATCGTTTTGGAAAATTTCACTTTTCAAGTTGATAGGGCTCTAAGCCCACTTTGCTAATTACCACCCTCAAGTAGAAAATCTGTCGCCAGTTACCTATAGTTGTTTTCAGTTAGCCAATATATCTAGGTTTAACGTGTTTACCATTTTGAGTCATATTGTCATTTAACATCAGAATGTTGCCGAACGCTGAAAACCCATAAAATACAATGAATACAAATTATCTTCAAACCATGTTTTTTATAAACCGCTAAATACTCCACATACAATAATTTTGTAAAAATAGTCATGTGAAGCTGTAAAGACCTTGCCAGGTCAATAGCGGTCAGTTCGAGTTTTTTTTTGTAAAAATTAAAATATAATGCGTTCAAGGGTTAATATAGATTTATTGAACTCAGCCAATTGAAAATATACTCTACTGATGGTTTTATATTGTTCTTCTCTTCAACAGTTATAAAGCAAAATATAGTTTAAGAATTTCCAAGATATACTCAATAATTCACGTAAAACTATCAGGCAATTAATTATCCACGCATGTCGAACTTTCTCCACACAAAGTTCCACGTAGTTCCTTCTCTATTCTTCGATTTAGTATTATCGTTCCAACAACACTTTATGCCGTAAGTTCTCTGACAATGCCTTTAAAATATGGTATTTCCAACTTGGAGATAAACTTTATGGGAAATAAATTAACTATTATCAATTATTTATAATGTATGTGTTTCCAGAACTAACTATGAAAGGCGAAAAAACAGGTGATGAGGTGATTTACACATTGTAAATAGTTCTGTACTAGGAAAAAAAAATAACAGTTATAAAACGAAAGCCGAGTAATAAAATGGCAACCTAGTCTCGTAAATAACAAAATCAAATAATAAATGAATATACTAATCTGCAACCTAGAAAAAAAATACCAGCAAATACTTAGTAATGATCGCGTTGTTGACTAATATAGGAGTGGAAGTAGACTAAAGATGCTGTGAACTTTATGTGGACAATGACAGGTGTATACAGAGTGTGCATTTTTTTATAGTAGAGCGTAATAAGCAGCTAATAGAACAGAATGAAATTGAAAAATATGTTATGACTTTGTACTTAATGGGATAAGAGTAAAATGATGATGAATTATGAAAGCAATTGCATAAGTAAATTCGAGAAGCTAATTAATAATATAGCTATAGGTCTCGACCTCATCCTTATCCTCCTTATCCTTATGCCTCGCTTAAGGACCTACTTTGAATAAACTATCTAAAAATGTAGTACCTCATGATTAATTAAATTTAAAACATAAATGGATGAAAGTCGAGCTAAACGATTATTGAAATATCTTGAAGCATTTAAAGGATGCTCAAGTTCAATTCTCACTAATAAATAAGACGAGCTTTTGCTTTATTAATCTTTACTTTGAGTAAATTTGCCGAGGACCCTCCATTACTTTATGTTCTTATTAGGGCGTGAATGATACAAGCGATTTTTATTCGAATTCTGTTGGTGTTTTAATAAACTTCATTTTTGTTGGAAACCTGTTTGATCATTTGAAAATGTATGGTCTCACGTCGAGGATTCTAAAGACTGTATTGAAGCTACCGAGCAAGAATAATCTTAAGGGAAAAATTGGCATAAAGGGAAATTAGTACAAGTTATACTAAAGTCATTTACGCTTGCATTTATTTATATATAGGTCATTTGACTACAATGTCGTGAGAAAGATATGATTGAACACATGAATTCTAAAACGGCTTGCTTTCAAGAGCTGTTGTTGGAACTCATATCTACAGATAACGTAAATACCTCGCGACAACGTTGTACTAAGTGTCTCGCTACGTATTTTTCGAATTATAAATAGTTGTAATTCGTTCATCTCTCTCTTCCTGACTATTTGAACCAGTTGTTGTTGGGGTCAATCTTCCGTAACCTTTTTCTACATTTCGCTCCTGGACTTTGAAATCGTCTTCGGAAACTTTGCACTCCTTCATATCCTTCAACACTACACCCTTCCAATTTGTTTTGGCCCTTCCTCTGGATCTTTGACCAGGAAGGGACAGTTGTAGTGCTCAATTCATAGTCTGGTGGCTTTATGTAACCATACTGTCCATAGGATCCATTAATGGCAATGGCTTAGAATAGCAAGTTTCGGGGATTTTAGTAAGAATGTAAAATCGAATGATTTTAAACAGTATCCGGAAAGTACTTTCATCCTTGATACAATTTAGAAATTCGGTCAAGTACTATCGACGCTTGCGTGTAACAGACGTCCAAAAATGCATAGCTTTGATAAAATATACCACCTGTATGAAATACCTCCCATTATGCTCGACGTAGGCGGTCCAATTGAATTCTCATCGGCTAATGAATACTTAAATTTAACTTACAAATCATTTCGGGTTTCTTTTGATTTGTTTTCTCTTAGATGGTATCCATTAAATACGTAGGGGGCTGAAGATCAGATGGCGGAGGGGGTCAAACAGACACTCACTAAATGTCACGTGGGAGAGAGAGGGTGTTTCGGTAAATATTACGTAATTATTTTTTCATACAAATAATAGCGTAAAAATGTTAGGTAACCTCACGACATCTCACATCAAAAAATCCTCAAAAACGTTTCACGTAAATCATGGAGCTCCCATTATCGCGTCTATATTTTCGCGTGATCGAGGAGTGATGAAGTTACAAATCATAAGTTTTAACTTAACTCCGGTATAAGTTAATATTTGGTTTTTTATTTTTTGCTATGCACAGCAGTCGCTCGGTGCCGGCCGGGCAGACACCAGTCACACCGGTTTCTGTAATTCGAAACCCGATGAACCTATTGATGGACGACCGTTTGCGAAAAAAACAATTTTATTCCTATGAACTTAAGGTTAAATATACGGTGTTGACTTGGTGTTTGAGTGTCAACGGACACGGTTGAATGATTTTTAACATTATCCAGTTTATGTTAAAGTTGGTTTTAGATTGTAAGGGGCTCTGTGGTCGAGCGCAGTGTGAGCGCGATTACGGCCCGTAGGCGATTTTGTCACAGATAACAGAGATCAGCTAGCTTACTGTAATATATTTAATAGAGTCACACAATTAATTACAATTTCTGAATACGCCTGAGTAACTACCACGCTCAAGTTGAAAATCTATCGCCAAGCAACTGTTGGTGTGTTACGGTACATGCACTTTAGAGGCAGTCCCCTCTAGGTTTGGCGTGTTTATTATCTTAGATCACATCGTGATTTAACATCAGATGAGAACTATCTCTCAATCTGACCACAAAGTCAAACGCGAAACCTATAAAATATAAAAATAAAATCTGAGTTTGATAGGACCAACATGTTATTCCTTTCACTCAGGTGTTAGTTGTTGCATAGTACTTGCTGACATGAGCAATATGCTTTTCCTTTCTCACCTGTTTTTATTCCACAAATCATATATATTAATACGTGAAGCCTAAACTTTGCATCCCTTTTTAACGGAATTGGGCGAACGGATGAACGTGAAATTTGGCATAGTTAAAGTTTATATGGAGGAAAAGTGCAGAAAGCTATTTATTTTATATAAAATGCGTTAGAATTAATTAAAATATGCAATACTCACACTACTGCTTCAATTTTACACAACATATACACACATGTAAATAAAAAAGACATTTTGACATCTGTCAATAAAATACTTCAAAAAGGTTGTGAAGGAGGTTGCTATGCTCGACTGTATGTATTATTTTACTCTTACGTTCTAATTACCCCTTTTCATTCTACATTCAACAATGATATTAACCCCAATGAAAAAAACAAAAAAAAAAAACAAAGAACTATGGTCGAATGTCGACCACCGGACGCCCACTAGTAAAAGGAAATATGCATTATAATTTTGCAAAGTGAATAAGCTGAGCTACGTTTTTATTCGCTCAGCTGTGGTTTGTGGTACACCACTATATTGAAAAAAAAGTGTACGTAATAGTCCGCTTTCAAATTGTTCGCTTTTGTGATTTTGCACGAGTTTTCTTGTTGCGTTTTAAGTTGCGGGCTTCTCTGTCATGGTGAATTTAAACTTTCGATAGAAGAGACAGTGTTTATTTTTATTCATTGCCCAATATATTTTTTTATACTCGTAAATACACTACTGTTGGTGACGAACTTGATGGAATGTACTGTTTTTTTCCGTCATTTTCCAACAAGAATAGTACTACGGATATTATATGTTTCTAATGGATTATTCATGTCATTTTCAATAGAAGTGTCAACTAATGCTTGCAAATTAAATTTGAAATATTCTTTTATTTAATAATATAAGACTAGCTGTACCCGTATGTATTTTATTAGTTATTCCTAGAAAGTACATACGCGTTTCATTTACATTTTTATTATATATACGGATGTAGATTAAACAGAAAAAAAAGAATATATTGGCGATTTAGAAATTTTTACACATGAAAATAGGTTCCACATGAATCTTCAATGAGCCTTATAAAATCAATGTAAACGACCTTTTTGTCGTTCTCAGTCCTTTAGTAGGGCAATTCGTTCAGTAAGAAATAGAGAGAAACGATAAGAAACTAGCTGCAATGAAGCGGCACACTCTACGTTGGAATGGGATATTAATTTGAAATGTTAGTTTCATATTTAGATGTTTTTAGATGCGGTAATAATTTCCGAAAAACCGTTATTATTCGATCAAATAATTTTAGTAAAACTTGTATATAAAATTGTTCGCAACAACTTATAGTGGTTGTATTTATTATTAGTGTATGTTAATCGTGTGTAGTATTATAGTGTTTTGCCTTAAATATTGCATAGATTCATAGTATAGTTTGATAGTTAGAATAGTATAATTGTATTATTTCTAACGTTATTCTTATAATACTGGTTGGCCCCTTATAAATAAATTTAATAACTGCGCTCCAGATAATGAGATGTGTTTATGGCCTGGATCTCATTGATCAAGTACGGAGCATGCAGACGCCTTAGTTACGAACTTTTTGGATGTCACTGTGACAAATAAGAAGAAAAAGAACAAAATTAAAATCTTGTCATTATTCTTCTATATTTTCACCGCAACAATAATACTCCGCAATACTACGCATATACTCCGCAACGTTTTTACACCACGTTAAATATATATATTGTAAACGCTGAGTTACTATATGGTGTCCGCACGGGAAGAATCACCGTAACATATATTGACGCCGCCCGCTTGAGGAGATTGGAGAACAACTCGCAGTTCGCATATTTCGCTTGGGACGCCGCTTCTCCGTACGAGGTGCTGAGTTGCAGGTCAGTCCACGCTGTTATTTGGGGTTCCTGCTATTTTATTTATTTATAGGCAAGGCCACTACCAACCGCTCCCACGCTTCCTATTTATTTTACCGCATATCCTGGTGGGGCCTATTTACACGGTCCCACCAGCCCCATCATTGGTCCTTCGAGCCGGATAATTTCCACGCATCGCATCACCGCATTTTTTGTTCCATATTTATCTGCATATATTCTTATTATTTAGTTATATAAGATTCACGTAATTCATATTGTGAATTCTTATATTTACGCTATTTTATTTGGTTATTGACAAGTCACGTTATATTTTAAAATGTCAACATCAAATGCGCAATTTTCTCTAGCGAAGTTAGAACAGAAAAAGGAATTGCTCTTTTCCCGAGTTAACCGTATATATAATTTATCGAAAAATATTACATCTTTCGATTCGCGTGCTAACGAAGATTTCTTGACCGAGTCAGAAACTATTGATGACTTGCAAAATAGATTCGAATCCATTATCGACCAAATTAATGACATAAAATTAAATTCAAAACCTGATTCTAGCGCTGACTATTCAAGTTTGGAGTCTTTTGAAGATTTATATATTCGTGTAAAACGCGTCCGCAATAAGATATTGAATAGTTGCTCTACAGTATTATCGTTGCGATCTGACTGTAACGAGTCCGCTAAATATTCAATAAAACTACCGCCTATTGAATTACCTACTTTCGATGGAAAGATGGAGAATTGGCCTGTTTTTTACGAGTCTTTTAAAGCCAACATACATTGCAATGAGCAATTGTCAGATTCACAGAGGGTACAATACCTCATTGGTAAGTTGACGCACGACGCTTTAAAAATAACTGCCGGAATATTGCCGAACGGTGATACATATAATATTATTTGGAACAACTTGGTAAAAAAATATCAGGACAAACGTGCATTAGGTATCCATTATTTAAATAATATTTTAGATATGAAGGATTGTTCTTCTACTTCGATAAGTTTAGATTTGTTCATAGAAAATTTTACGTCATCCGTATCTGCACTTAAATTACTAGACATTCCGGATTTGACAGATTTTATTTTAATTCATTTTGCATTAAGAAAAATTGATTTTCAAACCGCTCAGTCGTTCGAAATGTCAGTACGTGATATTGAAATACCGACTACTGAACAACTAATTAATTTCGTTCGAGATCAAGTTAAGATCTTGGAACGATCAAGTACGGTTCACTCGCACTTTAGCAAGAAGAGTGCAGATAATGAAGTACCCGCTAAATTACGTGAACCGCGCCCACATAATAATTATACAAACTTCCTCGCGAGTGACAATGCGCTAATCTCGGGTACCGCTGCATCTACTTTAGCTCCCTCTTCCGGTTCTGCACCCGCTCCCGTTCCAGTTACCGCTCCCGTTCACACTTCAACTTTCGTTCTTGCTCGAGCTTCGGCTCCAGCTCCCGCTCCCCCTGTGGCTGCCACGCGTTTTCTTCAGTCGTACTGTACTTTTTGCAACAATAGCAACCACGTTCATCTTTACCGCTGCATGAAGTTTAAGAATTTGCCATCGTCTAAAGAGCGATTTGATTTTATTAAATGTAAACGCGCATGTGTAAATTGTTTAAGTACATTACACACCTTCTCAAAATGTAAATCGTCGTCTGTTTGCGAGATATGCAACAAACGACATCACACCCTTTTACATTTTGATAAAGACTTTTCTAGAAATATGCATTTATTATCATGTAAAAAACATAATCGCAATATATCTTCTGTACACTGCACTCCTTTACCGCCATCCGTTGTTCCGTCAACGCACCTTGCGTCTTCTTTTACCGCATTAGCCTTAAAAGGCTTAGTTCATAAATTTTTTGAACCAGAGAAGTTACCGCACACGCACCCGCAATTTTCTAAATACGCGGCCGCATTTTGCAACACGCCAATCTTACCTAATAGCGTTCCATGCTCGCATCGTAAGATTATTAAACTTAACACTAAAGGGAATTCGTCAAAACTTATCATGGGAAACCTCCAGTGAGTTTTCTATATTCAAAACCGCTTCAAGAAACCTAATACATAACAACACGTTTCTTTAATTTAGTCTTTTTCGATTGCTCTTATTATTTTGTCCACTAAACGATTATTTTTGAAACATTAAATATGTTTTGGGTAAATTTCTCCCGACTATATAATATTTTTCCGCTAGAGCAAGAGTTTCTTTGCTCGTCGTTTTATAATATTTTTATGTTTATATATTTTTAATCTTTTGAATAGCCGCTTATTAATTCTAGCCCCTTTAACGTGGTATCATAATATGAACCACACTTAGAAGTCATCACACTCGCACACTTTTTAATGTTACCGTCACCATAATTTTTACTTGGTGCTAATTTATTAGATATGCACATCAATTTTATACAACGCAAAAAAATTATACCTTTTAGATTTTCTGCAAAAGGTAACGCTTTAATTATTTGCATACACTAAAAATATATACAAATGGGCGAATCTAGATAAACCCATAGGAGTTTAAACTGTCGTAATCTTTGGACAGAAAAATTCTCCACCTTTAAGTTGACTGATTAGTATAATTATCGCTGTTTATACCGTTGCGGATCATACAGTTAGATTAGCGACGGTAAAAACGAAATTCGGTAGCTTTGAACGCCTTATCGTCAGAATATCTCCACTCCGCAATCGCTTATCATGTAACTTGGTTTTCATGTATATTTTCTTTTCCTTTTTCTCTTTTATTAATTTTCATCTCTTACCTTTATTATTCTTTTAAAAGTTCTTCGAACTTTTAACGCGGGGAGTATGGTTGGCCCCTTATAAATAAATTTAATAACTGCGCTCCAGATAATGAGATGTGTTTATGGCCTGGATCTCATTGATCAAGTACGGAGCATGCAGACGCCTTAGATACGAACTTTTTAGATGTCATTGTGACAAATATAAGGAAAATAATTAAAATAAAAGAAAAAAGAACAAAATAAAATGTTGTCATTCTTCTTCCATATTTTCACCGCATCAATAATACACCGCAATACTACGCATACACTCCGCAACGTTTTTACACCACGTTAAAAATATATCTTGTAAACGCTGAGTTGAATCACCGTAACATTTATTGACGCCGCCCGCTTGAGGAGTTTGGAGAGCAACTCGCAGTTCGCATATTTCGCTTGGGACGCCGCTTCTCCGTACGAGGTGCTGAGTTGCAGGTCAGTCCACGCTGTTATTTGGGGTTCTTGCTATTTTATTTATTTATAGGCAAGGCCACTACCAACCGCTCCCACGCTTCCTATTTATTTTACCGCAAATCCTGGTGGGGCCTATTTACACGGTCTCACCAGCCCCATCAAATACTTTAAACTATATCTAAAAATTACAAGAATAACGTTAGAAATAATACAATTATGTTATTCTATCAAACTATACTATAAATCTATGTACTATTTCTAGACAAAACACTATAATACTACACACAATTAATATATACTACTATCTGACACAAATCACTTTAAATTGTCGCGAACAAAAATTGACAACGAAAAGTTAAAACATTTTTTTTTTATTGTCGCACGGCAAAGTGCCTGCAACTTTGCCTGGTGGTAAGCACAGTACAGTCCAAAAACAACGGCGACCACCGAGTGACACTCTATCCATCGCTGCTCGCCGCTGTCATGCCGGCCTGCGAATAGCTGGATATGCACAGGCTGATCCCGAAACGCGACCCGCGGAAGCGAATCTCTATGACGGACTTTTTCGCCATATACATGGTGGCTGCGACCCAGTCAGGCTGTAAAACCCTACCATCCCGCTTTCACCATTGCCTCGTTCGGTATTCAGCAGGGTGCATCACGTGCAGGTGAGGTTGGCTTGGGTGTCTCAAGTCTTATGATGTTATTTGACACCCCTTACGCCCCAAACTACTACATAATTATATGTAACAGTGATCAACAATATATCTATGTTCTATAGTCTATTTATTAGGCAGATTATAAAGTATATAACACTAAGCCCCGAGGGTTACAAGTAGAACAATTACTATACAAAATATACGTCGGAAAGTACGATAAATAAGAACGAGTATTAGTGCGGGCGGGCCGTGTTGTACGACGTGGGGAAACGGGTGTTGAAAGATGGTTATCGATCCAACGATAACAAAGCATTACCGTAAAGAGCCGAATTTTGAATGCTCATGTTAAAAAGGTGACAAACCGCACAGCTCAGTCGCGTAGTCGGCTCCCAGAGTAACGGACATATTGGATCCGGGATACGTTTCAACTATACCTGACTACGGCGATAGTAATTAACAATTAAACACAAGTGAAACCACGGCCCAACCAAATCTAGCAACTTAATGCATAAGTCATGTTTCATTTTTTGGAGTTTTTAATTAAAAAAATTGTTTTCTATTTATGAATTAATAGAATATTAAATTCTGAAACTTTCTTAGTATATATCTGTGTTTTTGATGGTGGTAGAGCCACGCTGAAACTATTATTGGTTGATGGTGGTAGAGCCACGCTGAAACTATTATTGGTTTCAGCATGAATGGGTCAGCTCGTCCGGGGTAGTACCACCCTCTCATTAGAAAACTGACGTGAAGTAACAGTGCTTGCATTGTTGCGTTTCGTTCGGTCAGTGAGAGCGCCGGAAACCCATCTCCCCTCCCCTCTCCTCTCTCCTCTCCCTTTCCCTCCCCTAACCCTTCTCTCCGAAAGATGGCAACGCACTTGCGACTTCTCTGGGGTTGTTAGTGTGTATGGATGGTGGTGATCACTTAACAGCAGGTGACCCACCTATTCGTTTGCCACCTATAACATAAAAAAAAAAAAAATATTAATTAATAATAATATCATCATCATCAGCCTGTAAGAGACCCGCTGCAGGGTCATAGGCCTATTCCCGAAGGAAGGTATGGGCCATACTCACTGCGCCAGCCCCCGACGTATTGACGATTTCAAAATTCGACAAATCCACCATTTTATATATACCCATATACTATTACTACAAGAATATTTCTGAGGTTCAAGTTTCCTCACGATGATTTATTTTACTGTCAGCTGATAGGGTTACTAATTTCAATTAGTAAATGTACGCGAATTCCGAAAAATTCGTTGGTACATGACGGTGTTCGAACCTGCGGACATCGGAATGATATTCCACCGGTCAAACCACTAGGCTACCACGACATTTTCATTTTTTTTAATAAAATTAAGAAAAGAATAATACACAAAGAGTATTAATATCGAAATTAATGTTCTCATAACTTAATAATAGTTTATTTACTGATGTCAATACGAGAGCCAAGAGTAAACAAATTTATCTAAGATTCCATTGGCCTCGATTGCGTTACGTTTATCGCGTATAATATGACCTGATTAATGTTATTAGGCGTAGACTAGATACGCTACTCGTTGTATACATGGTAGAGGTATGTTAAAGTATAATGCTTGTATTTGAAATACTATGTTATTCTTACGTCTGTAACTAATCTACCTACTGTTAAGCGTTATTATTGGAAAATTATAATGGAGCACAAATTATGCGTTGGAATATAAGAATCGTGTAAAATCACGCGTGAAAAAGAAGTGTTGATGTAAAATCTAGTGATTAAAAAAACTTATAAATTTTAATTATATTTATAGTCAACCATATTTCTAACGTCATTTGTAAGCAGTTGTTACTTGTCTGTATAAGATACATAAATAAAATACCTAAAGATGGGTCGGGCGTTATCTCGAGAATCTATATCGGGATAGTCAGTGTAATTTATTTACCCAATATATCGTTTATAATTTTTTGGTTTCAATTGTTAATCACTTTTTCTGTTTCATGTAATCAATGTCTACAAAGATTTTGTATTTCCAAGAATTAAGGTTTCATTTCATTTAAATTGGTTCTTTATTTGTACTTATCTAAAAATAATATTGGACTAAAACAGGGATTTGATATAATTATAGTTGCAAATATACAGCTTCAAAAAATTGTGCTTTGATATTGTAAGATCTGTCTGACACTACGAATCTCATGCGAGTTCGTGCTCTTTCTCTTCCCACTCCCCACCTTCTCGCGCATACCTAAGGCGCGGTACAGCGGCTGCGTTCAGACTATATTATTAGTGTATATTGAGATTTTTTATGTATCTAAATATTATTATATCTATAGTCACACTACAATAATGACAATAAATTGTGTTGGTATCATAATACATTACGAAGTATTATAGTCAAAGAAAGCCTTTATACCGTAACAATATTTTATATTCAAAAGAAAATGTCACCTCCTAGTAAATGGTCCCTTCGTAAAAGAAACATGATAAATCCACTTAATATTCACAAGAATTCCATTAGGGAAATATATTCAGAGTTGTGGTCAAAATATTACTCGTTCAAAATAGGGTCTTGTTAACGTGAAAGTTGTTTGAGACGTAACCGATGTCAACAAACAAACGATTTATTAAGCTTAATTTTTATGTTAAGGCCAAGTTGTTTTTATTTTTGTAGTTCGCTTAACTTGTGGATGCGTCTTCGTTCTTACATATTTATGTGTTTTATTGTGAACTAGCTGACACCCGTGACTTCGTTTGCGTCTTTTATTACTTAAATTGTTTTGTTGTAACTCAAAGGAATGAGGCAGCGTTTTCGACGAACGCTCCCAGGCGGCTTGACTTTTTTCGACAATTACAACAATTATGTTATATTTCAACCAAATCACAAAAAATCTTGACAAATTATATATTAAAACCTTCCTCGTGAATCACTCTATCTGTTTACTTTTCGCAAGGTAAAGATAATAAAATGTAACAAAAATTTGTTTTGGTAAAATATATAACTGTATATTAAAATTTTCACATTTTTTACGATCGAATTAAAACATCAACCGCCTTTATTTCACTATCACCAATGAAGTTGATACACGACCTTCTTTTTCTATGTTCCATATTTTTACCACTATCTCTTAATAAAAACCGCATAAAAATCCGTTCAATAGTTTTTGGGTTTGTTGCGAACAGTTAGACATACAGACACGGTGGAGGATTTTGTTTTATAATATGAAGTAATATGTATTGAATATTGTGAATAAATTGTGCATTATCTTTCTTTGTAAGTTAGCCATTTCTATGGAGGTTAAAGATGGGAGGGGAGACAAGTTGAAAGAGTGTCCAGTACTAAGTCCTGAATAATAGTTCCAAGACCCTTCAAAATGGCACTAGCATAGGAAAAGTTTATGGATAGTTCGAAATAATATTTTATATATATTAATTCGTGAAATAACTGCTGTAAGAAAACGTGGAGTGTAGTATATAATTTTTTACAATCTTAGATAATACGTTTGGTGATTTAGAGTATTTACTCTCATAAAACTTATTGGAATAATTGAACAATAATGAACCCTGTTGCTACTGTAGCGCCAGCCATTTTTTTTCATGGGGAAATCCTTATGGATTCCCACCCTAGTCGTGCAGCTGAGGATGGGGTATGTCCGACTTGCACGGACTAAAACCGCATGGTGCATTCAACCACCTATAGGCCTGGGAGCAGGAGCTGTCGAACTGGCTCTGCGTCTACTCGCCGACAGTGTAGCGCCACCCTAATTTAACCCATTTTGACGAACCCTTTTTCATACACAGAGATGAGATCCTTACCTCTACACTTCATAACTTATCTTAGTCATTACTACTTACTACTTTGAAGTTACTTCTATAAAATGTTATCACGACAGTTTAGTTTTCATATTAAAGCGTAATAATATGTAGCCTTAATAATATTCTAAGAATCCAGCCATTTATAAATATGTCGTTATATTTCAAAATGAACTAAATCCAATTTTAGTTGTTCATATCGTTCATATAACATTTTATTTTTTTAAAGATTTCCATATTTTATACACCGACAACGAAGTTCAAATTTTGCCGTTCATAAATTTGTTGTTGTTTTTTTACATGTACCAAATCTGAAGAGCTCGAAAAATAACGTAAAATATTAGGAACGGCTAAAAATAGATTTAGCTCATTTTAAAATATAACGACACAAATATTTTTTTGTATCAAAATCAGCTTAAATTTCCATTTCCATGTTAGAGATTAAAGCCCACCCAAGAATAGGCACTTCAGTTAAGTTGAATTTATTTGTGTGGTCTTGTAATTCTGGGAAAAGACGTGTATAGAAAGTAATTACAGTACGTTATTTTGAATTATATTGTCGTAAAAAAGCCAATTATATTAATGGAAAATAAGCTTCAATATCGTTTATATTGTTTCAGATAGAATTATAAGGCTAGTTATATTTGTTTAGTTGTATTAAAATACATAGAATAATAAATGCTCACTATTGCTTCAGAAACTTAATATTGCATTGGTTTTGTGTTATCATTCCACGAAACATTATCTAAAATAGTCTTATATGTATTAATTACAATGTTATGCTAGTATTATTCAAGTAAAAAAATGATTATAATTTATCTAATAGAGAGTAATATTAAGATAACTTAAACTGACAGATCTACCATTAAGTTTATGATGATGTTAATATAATGGTATTATAGAGGTCATGTGTATTTGAAATTTTTTATTGGTGGCTGAACTGTCGGCATAATTCAGTGGCATAACTTTACAATTAACTGTGAAAATCAATTATTAACAAAGTTAAATAATGTGTGTGAATGTTCGAGTTACTATAACAAATATAACTGTAATTTTCGTGCTTCCATAAGACACTACTGAAAAGCTATAAACGTATGTCGCGTCTGTTCGCTTAATCTATAAGACACCATACCCTCCCCGCAACCTGGTCGGTTCGCACGAAATCATTTATAAAAAAGACCGTTTCTAATGAAAATTCTAAATAGTCAATTTAGACACTGAGAAGGCGCTAATATGAACGTTAAAGCTACTACCGGTTCAAAAAACAACCCAGCCATCGAGAAGAACCGGCAAGAAACTCGATCTGGTTTATCTTTTCATGATACATATTTTTACAAAACATACACCGTGTTATTACAAAAAAGTTAAATACGTGTTAAATACTTGGTTTAAAAAAGTTTCCTAATAATAAAAAAAGTTCGCGTTATCCTTTCTCACAAGTCTAACCTTACGTAACCAAAGCGAGATAAAAGAGCAAGATGGCGAACATTCAGCAACCGCGGTGTATTTAATATGAGACCTTTTTAAAGCCAGGGTTCAATACGTATTTAACTTTTTTGTAATAACACCGACATAGTTTAAACATTCGTTTTTGGTTGATGCATTGAAATCGGCATCATTTCCATACGTCACCAACGTTCACATATTAGAGCTTTAGATTATAAGCCTTTAGACATTAAAACCCGTTTGACATGGTGCTTGAACTAACTATCCAGCAAAAATGTTTTCTGTAAAATGGTTTGAAATGGCTGTTATATTGCTTGGATTATATCTGTAGTTTTAATGGGGAAAAAAAGTTTTCAATGAGTTTAATAGATGTGATTTTGTGTAATAAACCGTTCTCTTGTAAATAGGGAAACTGTAAGTAATACAAGCCGTAACAAGCAGCCCGCGGCATCAAGTAATCAGGCTCTTGTTTATAAATATTCCTTGAGATATCATCTTTTTTTCTCAGCGATGGTGCTTTGAGTGATTTTCCTGCAAATTGGTCTGAAATGAGATACTCTAGGGAGATATTTCTTTGGAGATACTTTTTAGGACGTTGACAATTACTGAATTACTTGATTGTTTATGATGCGTAGATATATGCAAAGGAAACAGCTAAGAACTTGTACAGCCAACACTACTTTACCGTAGTTTTATTTGTATGTGATGCATATATGTGCAGAGATGGCGTCAGTGTTAAAGGCAAATGCTAAAAAGTAAACTAAAAATTATTTAGACAGAGTATTTTTTAATAATGGAAAAATTATTGATCATATATAGCATAGGCAGGTATTCATTTGTTTATTTAAAAAAATGTTAATTTACTGAGATTTTCGTACCGAAATCAGGCTACGATGCGCGCGGGGGCTACGGTGTGCTGATTTTTTAAATGGAATCCTATTAATTAAAAAAATATTCACCTCTATATCATTGTTAAAGATTCAATGTATCTGTAGTTAACCATCATGTTTACCAAAGTTTAATAGTTTTGTTGTAATTCGTACTGAGAAACCATGAAAACGGACCTTTTTTGAGAATGCATCCTTAAACAATGGGTTTCTTTTTCAAACTAACTACGCTATTGGCCTGATGAGCCTTCACAGCTTCGCCGGACTAAGTTAACCAATGGCATCAAACTACGTGTTGTAAAAGATTTATATTTAATTACTAGCGGACCTGGCGGACGTTGTCCTGCCTTGATAATAAAAAAAATCCTAAAAGTCAACCGCAACGCCACCTACCGGGTCCAATTGTGAATCTAAACCATTCTCGGATCCACTGGAACACGCACACAAAGTTTTATTAAAATCGGTCCAGCCGTTTAGGAGGAGTTCAGTGACATACACACGCACAGACGAAATTTATATATAAAGATGATGAAATTTTTGCATTTGACAAAGATTAATGTTTTGCAGTTTGGGTCTAACATTTTTAGTTTGCTCCGTCACGTAAAAGCGGTCACTCTGGTTTTAATAGAAAAGTAAGATTTATGATATTGTTAATTATTTCAATAATTTATGTTCTGAACAATTTTCTACTACATTGTATTCGTTAATACTAACCTTAAGTAATATTATAAATGTGATAGTGAGTTTGTTTGTTTGTGTGTTTCAAGTTTTAACACGTAGATACACACGTAGATATATGTAATTCTTTATTTCGTTATTAATTTTGTCTCAAAATTACGTACGTACTCACCCCAAAAACATGATCGCCAATCTCTCATGGTTTATAATGTAGGTCAAGATATCAAGCGACTGATTTAGTAATTATTAACGGAACTTACATTCAGCATCAACTCGGTCCAACTTCTGTGACTGCCGCGCACGCAACGTAGCGTGGAACAGCACAATGAACACGGAGGCAGTAAGCGCTGCAGCCGCTAACCGAGTTCGCTTATTAAAAACTTTCATTACGGTATTCCAAGAGTCGTTTGTATGATTAATTTATTCAAGTAATTCGCTCCGATGTTTAAATGAGTCCATTTCGTTGAAGCGCTCTCGATGCTGCATTTACGAGCTTCGTCATTAGGAGCACCATCGGGTATTAATTCCTTAGGAAATTCGCTAATATCCCACTTGTGGGCGTGGATTATCATCCATTCTTGGTATCCTAAGATTCCATTATACAGATTCTAATATATAAACGACTAGCATCTTCCCGCGACTTCGTCCACGAGGAATAGTTACTTTACTATAGCCTTCATCTATAAATGAGTTATGTAACACTGAAAGAATTTTTCAAATCGGACCAGTAGTGCTTTTTTTTTTACGTGGGGAAATCCCTTATGGATACACCACCCTCTCGGAGGAGAGGTTGGGTTATGTCCGTCTCGCACGGACTAAAACCCCACGGTGTACGTCTACCGCTAAGTTGGGGCGGCACGAGATCTCTATAGACTTCATCGTGCCGCCCCAGCGGTTGGCCCAACAACGATATCGCTGCCGCCGGGCCTCGTCCTGTTAGGAGACAGCCGAGTACACACCGGCCGTCTCCTTCGTCCGCCGGACCTGTGCACTAGGAAGATGGGCCCCCCGACCTGTCTTCCCTAGGTCCGACTACGGTGGGAGGAGACAGTCAAACTGCCGCCTCCTCCTGCCTGTCCTCTGTTGGCGGAGAGGGTCACTTTGAGGATCCTGCTCACGAACCCTCTCCGCCGCCTCCTTCTGCGAGACGACTTCCTCGTAGAAGAAGGCCATTGCATTCCAGTTACTCTCACTACAGAGAATGGCCGCAATCACGCTCGGAAGTGAGAGGTCTTGCCCTACCGCCGCAGCCAGAGTGCGACGTTGCTCCTCCCACGCAGCGCAGTGCCTGAGATTTTAATTAATTTAATATGCTTATAATGCGTTTTATATAAATAAAATAGCTTTGTGCAGTTCTCCTCCATATAAACTTTAAGTACACCTAATTTCAAGTTCATCCGTTCGCGCAATTCGCTTAAAAAGGGGTACAAAGTTTTGGCTTCACGTATTAATATATAAGATAACATTTATCATAAATAAAATTATACAGTCATATCACGTACTTAATAAAATTGTTGTTTCTATCAAAATTCCTAGGGTTTATGGCTTGTATAACTTAATAAAAAAATTGTATATGTAGAGAAAAGTATAGAATTCCAGATCGGTCGCAATACTCAGTACCTACGCGGCGCTATCGGGCTACGCCGCACCGCGCTTGAGCCCAAAGAGCCCTTTCATATTTATGAGACATTGATAGTGACACGAGGAATTTATGTCACAGTAAAACCGTTACTCGAGAAAAATTGCCTAACTCTATTGAATAACACGAAAAAACTGACGCGGTATCGAGAAATATTGCGGTCGCAGTAAGACGCGATCGTGAGGGTACGGCAGCGAGAAGTTATATTGTTACCATATTTCTTCTAGTTGCGAATGTTATTTCTGTTCTAATACTGACTTTCCGACTGCAAAAACTAGCTACTAAAATCCTTAAATACTGCCCCCCAATGTAGTATAATATTAAATAGCTGTTTAATATGTTTTTTTTTATGTACTATGTTTTTGGCCTGAGGGGCTTTCAAAGCTCCACCGAACTATAGAATAGAATGGTGCAGTTACGAATTATATGCTATATAGCTAAATTTCAAACCATATTTTTGGACAATACTCGTTTAAAAAAAAAACAAGAAAATATTTTACATTAAAATCACTTTTTGGGAAATTTGCGTCGCAAAAGTGTTTGCTCGTGTCCGGACTTAATTTTCATACACATGAAGCCATATTCTTCTAATCAAAAACTCGATGGACACAATGACCGGCTAAATAATGCATTACTTCGTAACTATCTATATATATATATATATATATATTGTCACTAACCGCTTCCAACTCTTGGTAGTTATCGTATGGCAACTGCTTTCCACCGTTTCTCGTGAAGGATTCGTTTCTCCATTTCTCAATGAGCATGTCATCGTAGTCAAGTTCACTGCAAACTTAGTTAAAGATCTTATAAAAAATATTTTAAAAATTGTTGCAGGTGTCTTGGAATAAGTAATAAAATACATTTCAAACATTCTTACAAATGTCTGTCTGGCTGTCTGTTTGTTTGAACACGCATCACTGCTAATGTAATGCGTTTACAATAAAATCTAACAAGATCATAGAGCATATTCTCGAGTAACATTTACTCTTAGTTTCATTAAAATGGTTCACTTCACTCTATCAAAAGTTATTGTAATTTAATGACGACGCGACTTAAGTACGAGAGAAAAGTAGACAAGTATGGACTTAACCCTTAAATGCATATTGTTGCCAATTGTCTACATTCCACTCCCACCACGTACTTTTATTAAAACACCTGAGTGTGGACATTTCCCAAAGCATGTAGAAACCTTAGAAAATACCTTACGTGTAAAACAAAAAGCTTACATTACTATTGGTGGGTAAGTTTATATTTCTTTTGTTGTTGTTTTAAAATACAAAACAAAAAATCAAACGATTTTATTGATCTCTGTTTTTTTACATTAGGTTCCACGTTTTTTTTTTTTTTTTCGAACTGACTACGCTATTGACCAAGCAAAGTCTTAACAGCTTCACCAGACTACTAAGGCGAGCGCTTAAGGCACTTAGCCGATTTTATTTTGACAACTAGCTCAAGGGTGCGCGGCACACCTCGGCTTTGGCTGTTGCCTGATACATGCAATTCGCGACCTATCTGAGCTAATCTAAGCTAAGCTAACTATTCATACATATATGAGTTGTTGAAACATATATGTGTACTAAGCATACATACCTCAACAACTCTTATATATATTTCGTATCGGATAATATTTTAAACTATTTCAGTTTGATAAGGGAAAAAATAAAACCCTTCCACTTACATGTGTAAGCGTGTATGCGTGCACGTGTGTGGAGATGATATGTGTAATGTTGTTGCAGTGATGTAATATTTTGTGTCACTGTATCGCGCGAGCAGCGCACTCAAGGGCTCCACGCCGAGGGAACGGACCTAGGCAGGTTCCACGTGGACGGAGGCGCGGGCACAGCTAGCGTAAAACTAAAGTTGTTTATCTTCCGAAATTCGTGGGCCTAACTCCTTATGTATAAAAGGCAGTATTTAAAAATATACCGTATTATTTATGATGTTTTGAAAGGGTTTAACTAGATATAGTTTGACCAGAAACTCTCTTACAATGAAGAGGAGTGCATCCTCCATCCAATGATTAAAAGAGGACATATTGCCAATGGCGTTACCGAAATACAATGTTTGCTCGGATTTACCATCTTTTTAGAATTGTATTAATAAAATTGGAAATATGCAACCATGTTTACAAGTTAACAGTAAAGGATTTCTCTCTAATAACATATTTTATAAAGTCAACGACACGAGTCGAGTCTGTAGATCGGTCCAGACGGTTTTTTTATTTGTTTATGCGCTTATTAAAATAAATTGTGTACAAGCACATATCAGTTGCAATGCAGACGTCAATGTAGCCAATTTGGCATATGTCATGCTCAATTTAGTATATTCTCAACGAATTTAACATAAAAAATTCTCAATTACAATGCATGCAATTGTGAAATGTAGTATAGAATATGTCAGTTCAGCAAAATTGGTAGATAAATTCAATTACCAGTTTGATCGGTGACATTGCCCGTGTGTCGTTACTCTTGGAGATAGAATTTAATATTTCTTTTTAACCATTTTAGGAATATTTTTTAAATCGTTAGCTTCTTTATTTCTTCGTTTTATTGTCATGTAACAGTTACTGGAACCATTATATTAAATGCATAATCGCTTTGATTTAAAAAAAAAACTTTAAGAAATGTACAAACAATATATAAATATTATTTGTAATGATTTCTTTAAGGCCGCGTTATATACTGCATTATTGGAAACGTATTCGAATACCACAGAATGAACCTCAGTTTTCGGTGCAAGGACATATGCTATTACAATCACTATCTCATTGATTTATAATAACCCTTTTTTATATATTAATGCATTAGCTTCACAACATTACACAGATAACCCCCACATACATGCACATATGTACAAGTAGGCACATATTGATGGAAGCATGCTGGAAAAGTTTATTTTTGTCCCTTATTAGAACTGAGTTAATATAGTTTAGCTTAGTTGTCAGACGAAATACATATACAAGTTAATATGGTACTCATGGGCCTTTGCTACAACCCAAGCCGAGGTGTGCCATGCACCCTTGAGCTGGTTGTGAAATATGATCGGTTGAGTGCCTTAAGCGCTCACCTGCCTAGCATGTGTAGATGTAAAGGCCTTTTAGGCCAATAGATTAGTCAATTCGAAAAAAAAACAGTACTATGACATCGAAAATATTAATATTATAGTATACATTTTTTAATAACCGTTAATTAACGTTACCATCAGTGAAGCTGTAGTTTGCTACCAACTCCCAAGTATCTATCGGTGGTGTCCTTCAGCCGCGTTTGAAAGCAAAGGCCCTTCTACTGGGCTTAGCACGTCTTCTGTTACAACACTGAACTGTTTATAGGATTATGTTCAAATACCTACTAGTATATCTAAAGAAATGTAATACAAACGACATACTCGTATTGCGCTTGCATCAGATCAGCGAGGTGTAAATATTGATATTTTGCATTGAGCTTATACAGTCCATCTTATTCGTCATACAGTTATTACACAGGAGAACTAGGCTAATATTAATAATTTCAATTTATAGATTATGAAATTAAAATGATTCAGAGTATAATTGATTTAAGAATTCAAAAACGAACAGTTATTTTCTTCTTGTGAGTTCTCACTTTTGTCGGTAATTCTTTTAACTGCTTCGACTATTTGATATTATAAACGCATGTTTGTTGTGTCCATTTTGTGTGTGTTATTTATAATTAACCACACAAACATGATTAACTAAATGAGTAAAAGATTTATCCCACCTACGCCGTTTGTTTACTTTGGAAATGTCTATTATATTATTATTTGTCGTAATTCAGCCCGAAGCTTCGTTAATGATAATTAATTCCGCTTTGTTACAGGTATGTTTTGATTTATTATCCAGCAACGTCAGGATTCATTTATCAGTAAGTGTTTTGGTATTGATCTAGCTAGCCGCCAGGCGCGGTCTCTCATACCTTCAATTTAGCAGAGTTAATATAACATTTAGTTTACATTATTATGATTTTACGATATATTTTGCTTACTAAATTACCGATATATAAATTAGAAAGAACACATTATAAACTTCACATGACATACACGGAGTGTTACGCTTGAAACTCGTCACAGCGTCAATGGACGTAGGTTGGAATCCTTGCAAATGAGTCGGAACCCCAGTGAAGGAGAACATCGTGACGATACATGGCATGGTTATAGGTTTTTTTCTATGTCCGCCTGGTCAGACTAGAGTCATCGGGTGAAATTGTGATGGAATGCTAAAACTAAGAAAGTATACATGTAATGTGTTGTGTGGTTGGGTATATAGTTTTATTAAAACAATAGGCTGAACAAGCTGCTCTGTAATAAGAGAATTTATTTTGTTAGACAACAATAATAATTACAATATTATATAAAGTTGAGTACTTTTCCTAACCTAACTTACTAATTATACATAAATTTTACATAACTGTAATAAGAGAAACAAAATTCAAAGCTTCACTTTATTCCTTATTAATTATAGATTATACAGTTTACAATGTAATGGCATCTAATTGTTATTTTACAGACTCATTATTCCATAGCCAATCCCGAAAGTCTCTACCATAGATAATATAGAATTTTAAAAAATGAACATAATTATTTCAATAAATAGTAGAGTAGGAAATTCAAATATGGATTTAAATGATCTTCATTTACATACATAAAGAAAAAAAGACTTGACTGTTCTTGAAAACATTGGAAATTGGTACAACAATTCTTTAAAAACGTCCTATCATTTAATATGATTTTCCTAGAGAGACGCTGTGCAGGCTGATAAAATCCAGAACAATTGGAACTAATGAGACCTACTGTAATATCGTCACAATGCCTTAGCTTACTGTCTAGTCCTGTAGCATTTGTGTTCTGCAGGAGTTTTTGGCAGTGAAAGATTGTACAGCTTTCGGTAGTTGTTTACCTTTGGTTAGAATCGCATTCGCTACAAAAAATACTGCTACTTAGGTATTGACGTCGCTGCGGTGCTGTGCTGTCCTTGTTTCGCAAGCCTAACTAAACCAAGACGGGAAAATTGATAAAAATAAATAGTCCACCTATTAATATACATGGCATGATATCAATCACATGGCCCAGGTGTAGACTGTCTGCACTTGACCAACTTCAGCTGCGGTAGCGTTAATGAGTAATTAGTTCGGAGCACTGTGATTGATATCGTCCGTCTCGGTTCGGCTAGGTTAGTCTTACGAAATAAAGACTGATGGCGTTAATACGTAAGTAGCAAAATACTTTCATGTCTTGTCGATGCTATCGTAAAACCTGTAATCTCTTGTACCTTGTTTTTATGTATACATTTATTTAGACAGTAATATCTAATGGATGCTCCTACTAAAACCACAGCTGATTTCTGCCAAGCAATAGCGCTTCTCCAACACTACGACACTTAAAGACTCCGAAATACCGGTATCGCTTGTTCATTAATGTTAACCATTAGATTTTAATTAGACAATGCTGTTTCCAAACGCATGATTGTTCCTTAACCATATAACGATTAACAGGAATTGGTTAAACGCATCTATCACAGATATAAGAATAATCAAAGACTTATTGCGTTTCATAATTTACACACTCTAGTACCATTCTCATAGGAATCCTGATAGTTCAGCGAGAGTCGTGAAGATATATTCTTGGAGCTTTAATATATAAGCTGTCTATGAAACAGACATGCAATTTCCTGAACGAAGACAATGGCGTCGGTGCATCTATTCCATTAACGGAGTTGAGAGCATTAAAAACCCATGAATAAATTATCTTCTTCTTTATATGTACATATAAAATTGAGTGTTGTTATGTCTTAAGAGCGATATACTCCAATGCTGTGTGATTGTTTACTTGCCATAACAATTGGCACACGAATTATGAGGGGCGCGTCCGCGAGGTGTAACAGAATCCACTTTTAACATAAGAGTTTCAATTCTTTTTTCTTCTTTATTTCTGCATATCTTTTTCTGCTTTTGATTATTTTAATTTTTATTTAATTTTTATTTTCATTTAATCTTGTTAAAAGTCGTTGTAAATGTGAGCAACTATTGTTATTTTATTGTCAGTCACGTCGGTATAGTAGACAAAGGTGTCGGTGTGCCTGGATATTACTACTACACGGTTTTTAATATTAAAAGATTACAATTAACTTATATTAAATCTAAAAGCTCGAGGTGTGAAACAATAGTACAATAAAACGTAACCTATTAAAACCTAATCTAAACCTAACCTAAAAGACATGAGTACTTTTCGAAGTTTGAACGAATAGTGTCTTCAAATCGAGATTCCATATATAAGGTGGTACTGACGATCCCACGGTGGTGACGAGTCCCCAATTCCTCGTATTGACGCGTCGCGCTGCAGGTGGCCGATGTGTCGCAATGTTTATACGTAAATATGACTTATATAGGAACTTGGCTGTTTTCGTATAGTATGATGGTGTAACTCTCGTATATGTTTTTATGAAATTTTCTATACTATATGTTTATACATAGGTTTTTATTTAATACAATGTATCATAACTCTCCACTATGTGACGCTAAGTTATATTTATTAAGTTTTATGTTGTAATTTAACATCGACAATTATCTGGTTTTATTGTACTACAATTAGATAATATATAAATAGAAATACAGATGGATAGGAAAGTCGTGGTGGTCAAGAGCTGTACGACCGTTGGAATATTAAATCAGATGTCCGCAGGTTGGAACTCCGCCATGTACCAACGAATTTTTCGGAATTCATTTACAAACTTAAATTAGTAAAACTATCGGTTGACGGTGAAGGAAAACACCGTGAGGAAACTTGAACCTGAGAAATGTTCTTGTGGTACTTACTACCTGATGTGTGAAAATATAGAAATGTGGATTTCTCAGAGTTTGAAATCGCCAATACGTCGTGGGCTGTCGTGATGATTATGCCCATACCTTCCTTCTGGAAGAGGCCTATAACATTGCAGTGGGTTTCTTGCTGATGATGATGATAATTAGATTGTATTAATAATTGAATTCCCACATATTTCTGTAATTAAATTTATAAAATAAATTTATTTATATTTATTTTGTGGAAACTACGTATTTCATCTGGATCAAATGTGGACTGTTCCCCTTAAAATTCAAATTAGAAATATTTCACCACTGCTTATATCTTAGAGCCCTTTCATCGATTTTAATTACATTTTTTTACGTGGAGAAATCCTGCATAGACACACTACCTTCCCTGGGGATAGAGTGGATAGTGTTGGACTCTTACCGACTAAAACCCCACTGTGTACCATCTACCGCCATCATGGGACGAAAAGGGAGGCCTCGTGCCGGGCCTAACCTGCGCTATAGAAAGACAGCCTGGACATTCCGACTGACTCCCAAACCGATTTTAATTACCTCTACTAAATTGTGCTTTACTCCTTAATCCTTACGGAAATAATATGCAACTTACATAATACTCTGAAAAATCCTCTGTCTACCATTAAAAGTTCATCAAAGCGGTTCATCCATTTCGATGATTAACCCTAACAAATTGCAGTCGGTTCAGTTTTATTTAAACGTACAGATACAATAAAAGAAAAGAAATATGTACACGCATTAATTTTCGTATCCCTAACTTGTAATCTCAGGATACTTCTAAACAAACTTCCAACCTCTTAGAAGTTTATTTCCAATCGAGATAATAATAAATTTTGATCAAACTTTGATTACAGGAGTTCCTTTCTGATATTTCCTTCAAACTAGACAAGAAAATCCATTCTTAATACGTGTTCTTAATCTACAAGCGGCCGCCCGTGACTTCATCTGCATTTTTATGTTTACAAATGAGGACAGCCTATTAAAGTATAAATGCAAATAAACATATTCTACGTTAGATACCAAAAACAATATAGATGCTAAAATTTGGTTAAGGATTAATTTAATGCTATAAAATGTGCCTTACTAATATGGCATCTAGTTAAAATGTATTTACGGTTCGAGGGCCGTAAAAATTATTACGTCAACTGATTTTTTATAATTTCTGACCGCCGCTTCCCCCTTGGCAGCAAAAGTAAGCAATGCTCTTACCCCCTTCCCATGCAGACATAATCATTTCTATAAGTATTTTTATATCTGTTCCGCTTAAATAAATAAGTGTTACTGACGCAATCACCACCCAGACCCCCCGATCTCATATGTCACCGAAAATAAGCAAATCAAGGACTCGCCCCCCATCAATGCTTACATAATACTTGACTTAAATGGCTCCTTAATAAAAAATATAACATATATGTTATTGATTTATAAGTTACTAGCGGGTCCGGGGGACGATATACAGCCCTAATTTTTTTTTAATTTGTAATTATATTATATACCTAAACCTTCCTCATGATTAACTTTATGTACTGGTGAAATCCGCATGAAAATCCGTTCAGTCAGTTTATCGCGAACAGACAGACAGACACGTCAACCGTGGCAGACGACTTCGTTTTTATATGTAGGTGATATAAATATGATGTTTCATAAATATTCATTCAATAGTTTTTTGTGTGAATAAGTGACAAAATAACAACCATCTACAGAAACTTTCTCTTTTATAATATTAATAGGATGTGGAGAAGCTCTCTGGATAATAGGATTACCTGTAGCAACGATATAAACCGGATAACAGGGGATTGAGAAGTGAACTTATTCGCCATTGTAGGAAAACGTATCGTGAGTTTTATTCCATTCTTTGCAGCATTTCACTAAGGCTTCTTCTTCTGTCTTTGATTGTCGATTCAACGTATGTACGAGTATGTTATTCAGATTATAGGTATAAGCTAGCTACCATCCTCAAGTTGAAACTCTGTCGCCGAGCACTTGTTGGTGTATTTGTTCAGTGATCAGCCTGTGTAACGTATTTGTTAATCGGTTATAATCATGGTAACTGTCAATGAATTCACATATTGTTTCATTTTTTATTTCACATTTGCATGGTCGTAGGAGCGTTGTTCTAAGACCGCCTGGCTAGCCTACATGCTCCAGTTGATAATCTGTCGCCAAGCAACGGTTAGTATGTACCGGCAGCTGCATTTGAGAGTCCTCTAGGTTTAACGTGTCTACCACCTTAGACCGTTTCGTCATTTAATATCAGATGATATTGTGCTCAAATGTTAAAAACCTATAAAATATGGAACAGTAAAAAATACATATTTAATCACTAGTTTTTGCTCACGGCTTCACCTGCTTATATATTCTTCGGAAACAGATTTTGTTTTTAAATACACCTTTACCCCTTTTCTCTATCTGTGACATCGTGTATGCAAAATTTGATGATGATCGGTTGAATAGTTAAGATGTGAAATCATAACAACCAAATAAACAAGCACTCGCATAAAATATAATAATATAATATTTATTTATTTATCAGACAACAAGGATCCACAAAATCAAAAAGAAATTATATAGTAATACATAACTTAGTAATAAATTAAAAAATAAAAATTATATTATTATGTCCTTATATACAAAGTTATATGAATATGAAAAGATGAAAATCACACTATTATATAATAACCGATATCCAGTGCTTCATGAAAGAACTATCGTACTTGTTCTCATTATCCTATTGGGACTATCGCGAAGTCTACCCAGGATGGATGCTATTCTCTTACGGGTGATAGCATAAAAATCATCAACCCTGGCATTCGCAAACATCCCAGAAACGCTACAAAATCGTGGTAATCTCAATAACATTCTAAAAATATTATTATATTGGACACGCAAAGCGTTCATAGTCCTTTTACTGAAGCTGATTCATTGGCTGCTCGTATAAAAAAAACTTTGGCAAAATGCTCTGAATAGCTGGATTTTAACTTCGTTACTACAACGAGCAAACCTATGAATCAACATATTCTTTCTAACTGCGAGTGCTCTACATTCTCTTTCAATATCATTATCGTCTTTCATTTCCGCCGTGATAATGTGTCCAAGATATTTAAATTCATATACTCTATTCAAGGGCATACCATACAGATTTATAGGGGTTACATTTTCTGAGAAGTTTTTACCAGCAGTGAATACCATATATTCACTTTTTTTAATATTATACTTTAAGCCATGTTTACTAAGCATAGCATATAATTAAGGATTTTTATTTGAAGATAGATAGTAAATAATAATTCTAAATTATGTCGTCACATATCGATAACAACAATAAAACGATTTCATAGACTTTATATCGGCTCAATTCGAAACAGAACGTAGAATACAATATTTATGTAGTAAATTCAATATTTTTCAATCTAAAGGATTTTCTCGAAGGCAGACTTTAAAACGGGGCGGTAAAGTAGATGTACGCTGAGCGACTCACGTTCTACAGCGGACGAGAGATTATAAATATATGTTGTGATGTTATATCATTTTGTTTGTTGAAACGTGAAACTATCTTCGCTTTTCTGAAAACAAAGCAGTTTAGGTTAGAATGTGAATATAATCAAATATAAGTTTTTATATTTCAATCGTTATATTTGGTAGAGCCACGCTGCAGCTGTTACTGGTTTCAGCATAAATGGGTTAGATCGCCACCGGTATTAATACCCGACCCACAGAAACACCCACGTGAAGTTATAGTGCTTGCATTGTTGCGTTTCGTTCGGTCAGTGAGAGCACCAGAGGCCTACTTCCCTTTCCCCGCCCCTTCCCCCCCAACACAAGCTGGCAACACACTTGCGACTCCCCTGGTGTTGCAAGTGTCTATAGTCGGTGGTGATCACTTAAAGGTGAACCACCTGGTCGTTTGCCTCCTATGATATAAAAAATATACATAGAAATGGTCATGTTTTACATCAACAATAAAATACGCTGTTATTTTTCAACGATTGTTTTTATAGATTGCTGTCAGTTGTTCTGCTATTTTTTTAAGCCCCTTTTCCCCCGGACATTATCAGAGACTTTATTTATTATTATTTTATATAGCTATTTATATCTTTTTTTTATTGCATATTTGCTACGTTGGGTCGTATTGCAATGTTTAACAATGATACGATTATTTAAATACATTTTGGTTGGCCATATCGAAATGCTCACACCTAGTTAGTCTTCATATAATGCTTATTTGTTCACAAACTGCGATAACTTTGCAACACTGTAAATTACCAATAATAATAACGAACAAAACGGATAACTATCAGCAGAATAACGATGCTTCAAAAAATTATTTTTCATTGTGTAAAAATAATGCATTATCCTACTATTTATTTTAAAAATTATTTCTATTGACAACTATAAATAACGATTGAGTTTTTCATATATCTCTCATGCAAAAAATTCAAGAAAACATCATCGAACAGTGTTTCTGTATTCGTAAAAAAATGTATTAAACGTTAATCTCATTGTTATACCGTCTCTTTTGCCATCATTTCATGGATATTTCTTTTTTTTTTCGTACTGACTACTCTGTTGACCTGGACAGGTCTTTACAGCTTCACCGGACTACTGAGGCGAGCGCTTAAGGCACTCAGCCGATTTTATTTTGACAACTAGCTCAAGGGTGCGCGGCACACCTCGGCTTGGGCTGTCGCATGTTTTATTCAATATTCGCGATCTATCTGAGCAAACCTAAGCTAAGCTACCTATTCATACGTATATTATAAGTTATTGAAACATGCATTTGTACCAGCATGCATGCCTCAATAACTCTTGTATGTATTTTGTGTCGGATAAATTTCTCGAAACTATATAAGTTTGGATAGTGAAAAATAAAGATATAACTCATCCATGTATTATTTCTGAAAAAGAAAAAACAAAACGTGTATGCGTGCAGGTGTGTGGAGGCGATATGTGTACTGTTGTTGCAGTGGTTTTGTGTCACTGTATCGGGCGACGATCTTTTTTCTGAGACACGAGTGTACGAGAGGATAAATACATGCGTTTTACGGTCGCTCGAAAGCGACATTCGACCCCGTGTCAGGATCAACAATGGCGCCAGGTGTTGAGTCACACGCAGCTGTCGTGCGAGCGAGACAGACCTATGTGGAATGCGGTTTTGTTGTTTCACTCGGATTTTGATTCATCTGGAACTGACTTATTTACGCTGCGCGCTGTTCATTGTTTTTAGGTAGTATTTTGATTCATCGGGAACCGTGTGACTTATTTACTCTGTTCCTTGTTTTTTTAGGTACTTTTAAGCGATTAAACTCATGCGGTTGGCGCGTAAGCTTAGTTGTTGTGATTTTACTTGCTAAAGTCTAAATAAATTAGACATTTTATAATTTATGACCTAAGAGATATATTATGTACGTCATTCAGAATATATATATATATA
>MU158723.1:316089-351731 GCA_015888305.1 Antheraea pernyi
TATATATATATATATATATATCCGAATAATCGAGAAACTTCATTGAATATTTGGATTAAGTATGTGTTTTTGTAGTATATATATTTATATTATTACGTTGTTGTTATTGGTTTTTTTTTCTATAATTTAGTCTTTACATTTCGAATCTAACCGTTCCGAATATTTTACGTCATTTTTCAAGATCTTCAATTTTTTTGTACTGTATGTAAAAGATAAAGATCATAAAAAAGCTAAAAACCTTATACACGGCAGTATTTAAACTTCGTTCTCGGTGTATAAAAACGGGAGATCTTAAAAAATAAAACATTATGAACGATTAAAATTGAATTTAGCTCCTTTGTGAATGTAACGACACATTTCTTGTAATTATTGTTTGTGGTACTATGTAAAATACTTTACGCATACGAGTTATCGTGATCATATGAATGGTACAGAATTTGAGGCGCTGCAGAGCTACAGTTGTAGCTGTAGTAAACTGTATGACATAAAAACATGTCTGAACAAAACACTTCAATTTTCATGGTGATCTGCCAATGGATAGCCGTAATCTTATGTAGTCTAGCTAATGTTCCTAAAAATTTGTCATAACAAACAATAAACTCTTCAATTGTATTTTATGTACTCACTAGCGGGACCGGCGGACATTGTCCCGCCCGGATAATAAAGAGAATCTTGACAAATTATATACCTAAATTTTCCTCATGAATAACTTTATCTCCTGGTGAAAATCCGTTCAGTAGCTTTTGAATTTATTGCGAACAGAGAGACAGGCGTTGCAGAGGACTCTGTTTTATAATATGTAGTTATAAGAAAAATGATCATCACGTAATCTGTACTTCCAGATACTATCAAGCACCTTTTAACAACCTTCTGATAGTAGAATCTAGTTTAGAAAGTTGTGGAATTTGTTATCCCGGTAAATAGGTAACGCAGTAAGTGACTATATTGTAAAGCGTCTCTCCACGCCTCACTTGAAGGCTCCTATATAATATTTTATGGTAATGTAGAAGCGAGTTCCATAATAATATCGTTTTAGTACCTCCGTATAATATAACTGCGGTATATTTTGGTCCGCATACAAAACTCTATTAGTATTTCGCAGACGATTCTCAGTCTCGACGCATAACGCGGCGGTTTCGCGGCGGCGTAGCCATGTTTTATGTAGATTCGTGTCGGAGTTTGTACGTCCCCTGGTGACGTTTCCACGGGACTAGCTGAATTAACTTCAATTAGGAACATCTGCTTCGTAATTTGACGAGAGTTGACGACGGCCCCGAGTTTACTGTTACGGTGACCGATGTTCTAAGAGTCGACGTCATATTTAAATTATCCAATTGTATTTACCTTTTTTTATGTCCTTTATGTCTCAATCGTATGTCATGATAAAAAAATACTTTATACAATTTAAGCCCTGTTTAGACACTTATGAACGTTAAAACATTATTAGTATCACAGTCATCGAGAACAATCGGTAAAAAAATCTCAGTCATCAAGAAGAACCGATAAGAAACTCCCAGAAGAACCTTTAAGAAAATCAATCGATTTTATTCCAAATTATTTCATTTAAGTTACCGTTATTACTTCTAAATAATACTTTGAAAAGTCCATTTACTATCTGCCGCAAAATCTCGTGAAAATTCAATTCAGTCGTTTTGAAAACTAACCTGAATATACGAGATAGAAAGACATTTCAATTTTATTTAAACTATTATAATTATGAAAGGTGGATGAATAATTGTTACTTTGTCACTCAATAAAGACTAAAAGGAATTTTATAACAATTTGTAGTTAGGTATATAACTGATATACCAGTACGATACTTCATTACATAGTAAAATAAAATAAAGTCCCCTACCGCGTCTGTCTGTCTTTCTGTTTGCGATAAACTCAAAAACTATTAAACGGATTTTCATGCGGTTTGCACCAATGGATAAAATGCTTCATGAGGAACATTTTGGTATATAATTTGTTAAGGATTTTTTTTATAATCAGGGCGGGACTGCGTCTGCTGGGCCCGCTCGTATTATATAATTTATAAAAATATTCTTTAAATTTTTTATGCTTTGTAGGTTATAGCGTTTTACCAACATCTTATCTGATGTTAAATGACGATGTTATCTAAGATGGTAAACGCGCTAAACTTAGAGAGGACTGACCCAAGTGCAGCTGCCGGAATATTCCAAGAGGTGCAATTGCAATGGATTTTCAACTCGAGGGTGGTAGCTAGCGGGCGGCGGACTTACAAAAAACCCTTTACCACCATGCTACGGTTTCATCACGATGTATTCCATCACCGAAAGCACCGACTCAGCCGCAAGTATTCGAACCTACATCGTTATCAATTGAGCCATCATCGCTTCCAAAATAGACATATATATATTTGTTTATTGTAGCACGGCCTGATGGCTGCGCTGTGCCTAATGGTAAGCACAGTACAATCCAAAAATAATGGCGACCACCGAGTGACACACTATCCATCGCCGGTCGCCGCTGTCATGCCGGCCTGCGAAAAGCTGGATATGCACAGGCTGATCCCGAAACGCGACCCGCAAAGGCGAATCAATATGCCAAAACATAACAATAAATGTCATGGTAGTTTGAGATTTGAGAGCCATGGTAGTCTGCTTTGTATAAATCGTTAGAGTTACATGATAATACCGTATGGCGATATATATGTTTTAAAGTTACAAACCCAGAAAAAGCCGCGGGCAACCGCAGTATGTATATACTTGCACATATCTTTTATAAACAGCGGGAGCCCGGACATTCATGTCTAGTCATGAATGAGTAATTTGTGGTCAGAAAGGACACAGGGATGCGATACGTCGGTCTTCACAAGAAAATATGATATGCAGCAAATGACTCGAATATGTATTAACAGTATGATTTTAAGCGAAATAACTTCCATCGTAATTTTAATGTCTCTGCCCGTCCTTAATAACATAACAGAGGGTCGTGATAAATGTTTATATTCCAGGCAAATTAACCCGAGGGATTCGTTTCTAATTTACAAAGGATGAAAACCTCTGCGAGTATAAACAACAATTTCGCTTTGAAATATACATAAACAAAAAAAAAGAAAAAATAAACAAACAGAGGTACCGAAATCTCCCGACGAGTTTCTTTTTCATTTTATTCGTCTATGTACGAGGCAACTACTGGTTTGTTCTTACTGATCTATACATATGATAAGAATATAAATCTAACGTGTATGCTGGTGTCTAGGAATGAGTAATATTTGAACCATTTTTAGAAATGTCTGTCTGTGTGTCTGTTTGTATGAATACTGGTCACTGCTAAAGTACTGCGTTCATGATAAAACTTTTTCAAGATAATCATAAAGCATATCTTCGATTAAAATTTAGTCTTTGTTTCATTAAAATCGGTTCGGTATATCAAAAGTTTTTTTTTTTTAATTTTAATGACGACGCGACTTAAATATACGTGAGATAAGTAAATAGGTAGCAATTAGGTTTAATACATTCAGATGTTTTTATTAGTCACTGTTTCATACATCCGGTTTCACGCGGACGAAGTCGCGGGCTCAGCTAGTCTTCTAATAATATAATTATAACGTTATATATTATAACTTAATAGTAATAAATGTATGGATCTGAATGCTGAGTTACGAAAGAGACGGATGAGAGCAGATTACATGTGGCGCAAATGCGAAAATTAGATGGATATGTATTGTAACTAGAATTGACAAGATCATGAATGAGTGTATCAGAGGAAGTTTGAAAATACCAAAACCAGTGATAGAGAAGCTGAGGAGTAATAGGTTAGCTTGGTATGGATATGTCATGAGAGATAAAAGTCATGTAACTAGAAAAAATTGAAGTATGAGGGTGGCAGGATATAAGATATAGATTTTGAGGAAAATGATATGTGTATAAAAAGTGTGAATACTGAGATGACATCTGACAGAGGAGAGTGGAAGAGAAAACATGTTGTGCCAACCCTACTTAGGTGGGATGAGGGTAAGAAAATGGTAACTTAATCGTATATTTGTTTTTAAAAAAACTATAATAAACGAAAAGTGAAAGACTTAATATACATTACACGTGTAAAATCAAAATAGTGACTCTAGGTCCGTCAAGTCTCTTCACAGTTCGTCTCGTTAACAAGTATGTTTTCTAAGCCGGGTGGTAGCTTTGACGTTCATTATTCCGACTATTTTAAAACGATTAAACTTTGTTTGAGTTCATTTTGAACTTTATACTAGCCGGGCATTTACTGTGTAGTATTGTTTTCGGCTCATCATTGAAACATGAGCTTATTTTATTACTTATAACTTTACCAAGCTATCCATTTTAGAATATATATATATATATTATATATGTGTACAAAATTTTATATTTTATATTATACTAGCTGTGCCCGCAACTTCGTTCGCGTGAAATCTAATGTAAAAAACATTGAATGAAACTAATACTAAAATGAAACTAAGACTAAATGCTACTCGAGGATATGCTTTATGATTAGGTTTTTTTATTGTGAACGTAGTACTTTAGCAATGATGCGTGTTCAAACAAACATGTATTTTATTACTTATTCGAAAACACCTGAAACATATTTTTTATTTACAAAACTCTGTACAGACACGTTAGATTTAAATTTTTGTTATATGTATAGATATAGAAGAAGATATCAATTAAGAAATGATATAAACTTTCGGTGTAGTAAATTTTATTGACAATTGACAGGCCGGTTTTGACCTTTAATCAGAATATAAGAACTTCATATTTTTGAAGTTTTTTTTATAAAAGATACTTTATACAAAAAAATAATAATTGAAAAACAAACCAATAACAATATAAACATAAAACAGTTGACATGAAAGAACAATAAAGTTTTGACAAGAACGAAATTGAAGTCACTGGCTAGTTATATAAGTAGTATAATAGTAGGTTAATAATAAAAAAAATGTTTCAATGAAAATTTATATAGCACAAGCAATGCTTTCTACGAAGAAGAAAAAACTTTTTTGCTCAGTATAAATTTAATCCTATTGAGTGAACAACATCTATGTTTACTCTGCAACGGGATAAACAGCTTGACTAACAAATAGAAAAAAAAAATCCTTTTTCCACAACATCCATAATACAAAGGAAACCATTATCTGTTAAAATTGTTTACTTTCGGATAAATATTACCTCTGAAAGGAAACGCCAAATAAAATCGGGTTTCCTCCCTCTCGTACCTTTTTCAACAGCAACGTTAATTTATCTTGCTGTTTGCGCAAATTTTTATCATAAAACAAATTGGAGGTCTGAAAGACCCGCGTATTGATTCTGTAATGAGCCAGGGCTGTAGTCGCGGCCATGTTAACGGGCTGCGTGATTTGGAAGTAAGTGCTAATTTTATTTCGGGCTTGAATTTTACTAAACGTATATGTCGGGGCAGCGATAAAATGGCGTCCATGTACAGGTATGACGTCCTATGACATATGACATCCGTATGACAATCCTATCTCTCAAGTTGGACTAAATTATATATAAAGGCTAACTTTTATGTAGATCGGCTGCGTAATTAATATACATAAAGATATATGAAGTTTTAAATAGACGTAATATTACAAATACAAGAGCCGACAAATAACCCAACATTAGTGTTCATGAAACAACTAAATAATTTTCACCGTAACGAAGTCGCAGGTACCATCCAATAATAATGTGATATTAATTTACATACATGTTGTTAGAGTCATCGTTCTGAAGTTAATTGAGTGATTTTAGTTAGTGTATTATTACCCATCGATCTTAATAAAGAGCTCATATCCAATCTGTTATTTACCAATATAACGTGTTCTTTATTTAGTTACAGTTATTTTACATCAGTAATCCTGGTTTGATTATGATACTAGAGTTGAACATTACCGAGAAGTATTTAGCCCGGTGAAGCTGTGAAGGCTCGTCAAGCCAATAGCGTAGTCAGTTCGAAAATACCGAGAAGTTATCGGTGAACTGCTGTGGGTAATATTTTATGAATAGCCTTTTTCATATAATTATATCTTGACGTATTTTTAAACACCATCCATGCGAGGATATTGTCGATTTTTAACATTTCATACAACACTGCTATTTTACATATTGTATGAATAAAATTCTGTTTTAAAAGAAATGGCTCGACTCCATGTCTTTTTTTTTAATTACTTAATAGTACAGTATTATTATAAGTTAAGAAAGTTTGGTCGAACAGAAACCCAGTTAGATCTTCTTTTCTTTTAAATATAGTATTATTTTTTTTTGTAACCTGTGATATAGTAGTGATAAAAAAAATCATTGCTACACAGTTATAATAAAATAGCTAAAATCTGTGTCTAGTTTTAAAATAAGCTATGTATAAACTTTATATGGCAGTGACTTCCCTAGGTCATAGGTTTTAATTAAAATTTTATTACAGTGTACTTCAAAAGAATATTTTTTCCCTTCCCCGAGTTTTGTTGCTTTGTTCTAAACCAGGAAGCATCGTCGAAACTCTCCATTATGTCAGCACAAAGAAACGGGATTGGTAAATTGAAAAAAAAAATGCGATTTAAGATGACTGTTGTACCACGGGCTGTCAAAGTATGAGTAAAATTATTCGGATATGTCAATTATGTGTATAAAATACGTGTTGACTGGATATATAACAAGCTTACAAGTTTATTTTAGTACATTTATTTAAAAAATATTTTTACAACAAATTAATAATTCAACATATTTTTAAAGGTATATCAAAAATACGCCTCGTATACGTACGTTAAAATAATGGAGAAGGTGGGATCCATCCCCTTAAGGATCTATGTTAATTACTAGGTTAATTGAAAATAAAGTTATATTTTTGTTGGAACTCGATTATTTATGTAGTGATTTTATATTATGATGTTTGTTATTTTTCTCTATGTAATGATTTTTTATGTGAATTGGGTTGGTTATAGTGTCAAAATTAAATGAATTTTGATTTAATACCATGAATTATTATCATTTGCTATAACTGAAATGTAGAAAATTTCACTCATTACTGATTATGTAACTGGTGATAACATTACATACTTCGAAAGAGCTAATTTAAAATCGTGCAAGATTGACATACATAAGAATAAGTTATTGTTTGCCAAATTACATTGCAATTTATAAGAATATTTTTGAATGAAATTGAACCTTATTCCCAACTGTGTTAAGTAGTAGTCAGTAGGTTTTAAATTAATTTAAAGTTTTTATAATTTCGAATAAACTATACGAGGTGCAAATTTATTTCACTTACAGTATATTTTTAGTAGCTGTTTTACATTTAATCCCCGCATATAAAATAACTCGTGATATATAGCAGCACAAAAAATTATTTCACAACGTTCTAGTGATATCACAGTGGTTATGTTGAATATGCTTGCACAAGGTTGAGTAATTGATGGAAATAGAATTAAATTTGTTTTATTGTGGATAGTCATATATATAGTCATAATCAAATAACACACTGCAGGGCTATAGGCCTCTTCACGTAGGAGGTTAGGGGTATAATCCCCACATCAGCCCACGACGTATTGGTGATTTCAAACTGAGAAATCCACAGATATATGTTTTCCCACATACAGTAGTACAAAAAGAACATTTCTCAGGTACAGGTTTCCTCACAATGTTTTCGTTCATCGTCAGCCGATACTGTTACCAATTGAAATGTACGCGAATTCCGAAAAATCCGTTTATTCGAACCTACGGACATCGGGTTGATATTCCAGCGGTGAAAGCACTAGACCACCGCGACTTGTTATAGATAGTATAGTTTTTAAATCATTTATATTATATTTATGTTACCGTATGCCAAACGACGATACATTTACAGCAACAGAACGGTATCACGGAGCGCTTCGTGACTGGAACACGTCACGATCAGTCGTAATGGACTCCGCAGCGGCGGCGGCGGGTTAGATAAAAAACTAACCGCTTGCTATAAAACAAGGCCTTAGGGGGATATTCGATTCAAAGGTTTCCCCAGTTCGAATTATTATGGAAATCGTTTTGATGTTTGTAGTGTAGCTATAGGAAATAGCCATAATAATAAAATATAACAGAATTGTATACATAAATAGCTTTCTGCGATTTCCTTACGCTTTAAGTGATTTTATTATTTGAAGGGAAATATTTGTTTTATTTGGATTAATTTTGAGATTATGTTTATTTTTTTTAAAGGTAAATCTGTCACCACTATTTAACCTCTATAATCCTTTTACAAATTATGAGTTACATATATTAAGTTTAACTGGTACTGCTTGTTTCTTTTTGTTATTTATTTTTCCTGACTCTTGGACCACCACATATAACATTATTTTAAACCTAGTTCAAAGGTAATACATATGCTATATGCTGCAGTACAACTGAGTGGTACCTAATACAATGCTGATTTTCAATGGGGAGCCATAGTCATGTACGGACGTGTAGTCGGTGGCTTAGTAAAAGAATTAGAAAATTCATAAAATATATCACTACATAATATAAAACAAAGTCCTCTGCCACGTATGTCCGTCTGTTTGTTCGCGATTAACTCAAAAACCACGTAACGGATTTTCATACGGTATTCACCAGTAGATAAAGTGATTCACGAGGAAGGTTAGGTATATTTGTCAGGGCCGGACAACAACCGCCGGGCCCGCTAGTCTATACTTCTATACTTATATATATAATATAATAATTAATAATAATATAAAGAGGTAGAGTTTGTGGGTTTCTGAGTTTGTGACGTTGTAAGGGGTAATCTCAGGAACTACTGGTCCGATTTGGAAAATTCTTTTAGTGTTATATAGCTCATTTATCAGGGAAGTGACAGAGGAGAGTGGAAGAGAAAACATGTTGTGCCAACCCTACTTAGGTGGGATGAGGGTAAGAAAATGGTAACTTAATCGTATATTTGTTTTTAAAAAAACTATAATAAACGAAAAGTGAAAGACTTAATATACATTACACGTGTAAAATCAAAATAGTGACTCTAGGTCCGTCAAGTCTCTTCACAGTTCGTCTCGTTAACAAGTATGTTTTCTAAGCCGGGTGGTAGCTTTGACGTTCATTATTCCGACTATTTTAAAACGATTAAACTTTGTTTGAGTTCATTTTGAACTTTATACTAGCCGGGCATTTACTGTGTAGTATTGTTTTCGGCTCATCATTGAAACATGAGCTTATTTTATTACTTATAACTTTACCAAGCTATCCATTTTAGAATATATATATATATATTATATATGTGTACAAAATTTTATATTTTATATTATACTAGCTGTGCCCGCAACTTCGTTCGCGTGAAATCTAATGTAAAAAACATTGAATGAAACTAATACTAAAATGAAACTAAGACTAAATGCTACTCGAGGATATGCTTTATGATTAGGTTTTTTTATTGTGAACGTAGTACTTTAGCAATGATGCGTGTTCAAACAAACATGTATTTTATTACTTATTCGAAAACACCTGAAACATATTTTTTATTTACAAAACTCTGTACAGACACGTTAGATTTAAATTTTTGTTATATGTATAGATATAGAAGAAGATATCAATTAAGAAATGATATAAACTTTCGGTGTAGTAAATTTTATTGACAATTGACAGGCCGGTTTTGACCTTTAATCAGAATATAAGAACTTCATATTTTTGAAGTTTTTTTTATAAAAGATACTTTATACAAAAAAATAATAATTGAAAAACAAACCAATAACAATATAAACATAAAACAGTTGACATGAAAGAACAATAAAGTTTTGACAAGAACGAAATTGAAGTCACTGGCTAGTTATATAAGTAGTATAATAGTAGGTTAATAATAAAAAAAATGTTTCAATGAAAATTTATATAGCACAAGCAATGCTTTCTACGAAGAAGAAAAAACTTTTTTGCTCAGTATAAATTTAATCCTATTGAGTGAACAACATCTATGTTTACTCTGCAACGGGATAAACAGCTTGACTAACAAATAGAAAAAAAAAATCCTTTTTCCACAACATCCATAATACAAAGGAAACCATTATCTGTTAAAATTGTTTACTTTCGGATAAATATTACCTCTGAAAGGAAACGCCAAATAAAATCGGGTTTCCTCCCTCTCGTACCTTTTTCAACAGCAACGTTAATTTATCTTGCTGTTTGCGCAAATTTTTATCATAAAACAAATTGGAGGTCTGAAAGACCCGCGTATTGATTCTGTAATGAGCCAGGGCTGTAGTCGCGGCCATGTTAACGGGCTGCGTGATTTGGAAGTAAGTGCTAATTTTATTTCGGGCTTGAATTTTACTAAACGTATATGTCGGGGCAGCGATAAAATGGCGTCCATGTACAGGTATGACGTCCTATGACATATGACATCCGTATGACAATCCTATCTCTCAAGTTGGACTAAATTATATATAAAGGCTAACTTTTATGTAGATCGGCTGCGTAATTAATATACATAAAGATATATGAAGTTTTAAATAGACGTAATATTACAAATACAAGAGCCGACAAATAACCCAACATTAGTGTTCATGAAACAACTAAATAATTTTCACCGTAACGAAGTCGCAGGTACCATCCAATAATAATGTGATATTAATTTACATACATGTTGTTAGAGTCATCGTTCTGAAGTTAATTGAGTGATTTTAGTTAGTGTATTATTACCCATCGATCTTAATAAAGAGCTCATATCCAATCTGTTATTTACCAATATAACGTGTTCTTTATTTAGTTACAGTTATTTTACATCAGTAATCCTGGTTTGATTATGATACTAGAGTTGAACATTACCGAGAAGTATTTAGCCCGGTGAAGCTGTGAAGGCTCGTCAAGCCAATAGCGTAGTCAGTTCGAAAATACCGAGAAGTTATCGGTGAACTGCTGTGGGTAATATTTTATGAATAGCCTTTTTCATATAATTATATCTTGACGTATTTTTAAACACCATCCATGCGAGGATATTGTCGATTTTTAACATTTCATACAACACTGCTATTTTACATATTGTATGAATAAAATTCTGTTTTAAAAGAAATGGCTCGACTCCATGTCTTTTTTTTTAATTACTTAATAGTACAGTATTATTATAAGTTAAGAAAGTTTGGTCGAACAGAAACCCAGTTAGATCTTCTTTTCTTTTAAATATAGTATTATTTTTTTTTGTAACCTGTGATATAGTAGTGATAAAAAAAATCATTGCTACACAGTTATAATAAAATAGCTAAAATCTGTGTCTAGTTTTAAAATAAGCTATGTATAAACTTTATATGGCAGTGACTTCCCTAGGTCATAGGTTTTAATTAAAATTTTATTACAGTGTACTTCAAAAGAATATTTTTTCCCTTCCCCGAGTTTTGTTGCTTTGTTCTAAACCAGGAAGCATCGTCGAAACTCTCCATTATGTCAGCACAAAGAAACGGGATTGGTAAATTGAAAAAAAAAATGCGATTTAAGATGACTGTTGTACCACGGGCTGTCAAAGTATGAGTAAAATTATTCGGATATGTCAATTATGTGTATAAAATACGTGTTGACTGGATATATAACAAGCTTACAAGTTTATTTTAGTACATTTATTTAAAAAATATTTTTACAACAAATTAATAATTCAACATATTTTTAAAGGTATATCAAAAATACGCCTCGTATACGTACGTTAAAATAATGGAGAAGGTGGGATCCATCCCCTTAAGGATCTATGTTAATTACTAGGTTAATTGAAAATAAAGTTATATTTTTGTTGGAACTCGATTATTTATGTAGTGATTTTATATTATGATGTTTGTTATTTTTCTCTATGTAATGATTTTTTATGTGAATTGGGTTGGTTATAGTGTCAAAATTAAATGAATTTTGATTTAATACCATGAATTATTATCATTTGCTATAACTGAAATGTAGAAAATTTCACTCATTACTGATTATGTAACTGGTGATAACATTACATACTTCGAAAGAGCTAATTTAAAATCGTGCAAGATTGACATACATAAGAATAAGTTATTGTTTGCCAAATTACATTGCAATTTATAAGAATATTTTTGAATGAAATTGAACCTTATTCCCAACTGTGTTAAGTAGTAGTCAGTAGGTTTTAAATTAATTTAAAGTTTTTATAATTTCGAATAAACTATACGAGGTGCAAATTTATTTCACTTACAGTATATTTTTAGTAGCTGTTTTACATTTAATCCCCGCATATAAAATAACTCGTGATATATAGCAGCACAAAAAATTATTTCACAACGTTCTAGTGATATCACAGTGGTTATGTTGAATATGCTTGCACAAGGTTGAGTAATTGATGGAAATAGAATTAAATTTGTTTTATTGTGGATAGTCATATATATAGTCATAATCAAATAACACACTGCAGGGCTATAGGCCTCTTCACGTAGGAGGTTAGGGGTATAATCCCCACATCAGCCCACGACGTATTGGTGATTTCAAACTGAGAAATCCACAGATATATGTTTTCCCACATACAGTAGTACAAAAAGAACATTTCTCAGGTACAGGTTTCCTCACAATGTTTTCGTTCATCGTCAGCCGATACTGTTACCAATTGAAATGTACGCGAATTCCGAAAAATCCGTTTATTCGAACCTACGGACATCGGGTTGATATTCCAGCGGTGAAAGCACTAGACCACCGCGACTTGTTATAGATAGTATAGTTTTTAAATCATTTATATTATATTTATGTTACCGTATGCCAAACGACGATACATTTACAGCAACAGAACGGTATCACGGAGCGCTTCGTGACTGGAACACGTCACGATCAGTCGTAATGGACTCCGCAGCGGCGGCGGCGGGTTAGATAAAAAACTAACCGCTTGCTATAAAACAAGGCCTTAGGGGGATATTCGATTCAAAGGTTTCCCCAGTTCGAATTATTATGGAAATCGTTTTGATGTTTGTAGTGTAGCTATAGGAAATAGCCATAATAATAAAATATAACAGAATTGTATACATAAATAGCTTTCTGCGATTTCCTTACGCTTTAAGTGATTTTATTATTTGAAGGGAAATATTTGTTTTATTTGGATTAATTTTGAGATTATGTTTATTTTTTTTAAAGGTAAATCTGTCACCACTATTTAACCTCTATAATCCTTTTACAAATTATGAGTTACATATATTAAGTTTAACTGGTACTGCTTGTTTCTTTTTGTTATTTATTTTTCCTGACTCTTGGACCACCACATATAACATTATTTTAAACCTAGTTCAAAGGTAATACATATGCTATATGCTGCAGTACAACTGAGTGGTACCTAATACAATGCTGATTTTCAATGGGGAGCCATAGTCATGTACGGACGTGTAGTCGGTGGCTTAGTAAAAGAATTAGAAAATTCATAAAATATATCACTACATAATATAAAACAAAGTCCTCTGCCACGTATGTCCGTCTGTTTGTTCGCGATTAACTCAAAAACCACGTAACGGATTTTCATACGGTATTCACCAGTAGATAAAGTGATTCACGAGGAAGGTTAGGTATATTTGTCAGGGCCGGACAACAACCGCCGGGCCCGCTAGTCTATACTTCTATACTTATATATATAATATAATAATTAATAATAATATAAAGAGGTAGAGTTTGTGGGTTTCTGAGTTTGTGACGTTGTAAGGGGTAATCTCAGGAACTACTGGTCCGATTTGGAAAATTCTTTTAGTGTTATATAGCTCATTTATCAGGGAAGGTTATAAGCTATATATCATCACGCTAAGACCCATAGGAGCGAAGCAGCATTGAAGAATGTTGCAAAATCGAGGTATTTTATCCTTTTCAGAGCTTCCACTGCGTTTTAGCGCAAAATAACCATTCCACGCTTACGTATTACCGCCCAACGAAGTGGGCACGGGTCGGCTAGTAAAATATAAAACAATAAATAAAAAAAAACACTAAATTAAATATACAACATTCGCAATAAATACAATATATTAATATTATAATTAACTAGTAACAAGCTAATTGTTAATATATATTTTTAAACTATATTAGTCACTTGAATGTCTTGTTGAGATTTATAGCCTTTATGGCCTTTGATGGCCATTTTTAAGTTGTAATCCACATTACCTCGCGCCGTGGCTCCACCGCCGTATGGATGACCTTACCAAATGCATCGTCAGTCACGTTAGTATAGTAGACAAAGGTAATTAGTGTTTCTGGATATTGCGTTTATAGCTATGAGAAACGCTAACAAGAATTTGCATACATCTGCCTGTTGTGTACAGGTACTGGTACTGCTTAGCTCATATGAATAGGCGGACTGATATGTACACTCTATATAGGCTTAGTCAAAATTTATTCGAAAATATACCCGAACAAATAACAAACACTCTTTATTTGTATCTATAGATTAATTATCAAGACTTCACCTTATACACTCCATTAAATAATTTTGTTAAGATGTTGTGAAAATGTTATCGAAGAGGTCACATTAAGGTCATAGATAGCGAGATGAATCAATGAACTACAGACGGAAATTAAATTATATAAAAAAAATAACGCGCTAAGAAATAGTGAGCACCGTCTGTTGTGTTCATCGTGAAGTTCATTAGCTTATTTTTTTTACGATTAGTTTCTTATATACATAAATTTCCTAGTAGGTACGAAATCCACATATAAATATGCAACAGTACAATACCTTTTTCTCCTTTTTGTCAACTGATCTTCCTTATTATTCTTGTTTTTGAAGTGGAAAATTCTTTAGCGGCGTTGAGTGATTTAATTTTGTAGGTGGTAGAGCCACGCTGAAGGCATTACTGGTTTCAGCATGAATAGGCCGGCTCGTCCGGGGTAGTTCCACCCTCTCACAGAAAACAGACGTAAAGTAACAGTGCTTGCTTTGTTGCGTTTCGTTCGGTCAGTGAGAGCGCCAGATACCCAACTCCCCTCCCTCTCCCCTCTTTCCCACTCTCCGTTCTCCCAAATACAGGATGGCAACCCATTTGTGACTCCTCTGGTGTTGCAACTGTCTATGGACGGCGGTGATCGCTGAACATTCATGTTTTGTTTGAACCCACCTGTTCTTTTGCCTCTTATGATATAAAAATAAATATATTTGTTATACTATATTAGTTTACTGTGTACTTTTTTGAATTTTGAAATCAATTATAGTCGGAATTATTTAAATTTCATAATTTGTTAATTGAAATTATTAACATTAGCCTGGTTTTCACATATATTGGTATTATAATGAATTTAAAAAATCAAGAAAGTACACAGTGATTCCATTATTTTGAGTTTTCATTTCTGTCGGCAGTCCTTATGACCGCCTCGACTTTTTTTATTAGCTATTGACAAGCTTTAGGGTTATCAATTAAAAAATATAGAGTTGCATAGTGGTAAGGCTTCCGTCTGGCTCCTTACCACTATCAAGTTGAATATCTGTCGTCAAGCAGTTATCTGTGTATTCCGGTAACTGCGCTTGAAAGCTAGTCATCCCTTCATGGTAGGCGTGTTGAGGATTTAAAACACATCGCCATTTAACATCAGATATGACTATTGTCAAACACTAACCCCTATAAAGAATTTAAAAAAACGTAAATTAACCACTTTTCCTTCACCGAAATCCCAGATTCATTCTAAAGATATGAATGAACATACATAAAACGAGTCGCGGCATCCGAATACAGTACTACCGGGCCATTATTCCTGCGGTTTCAAATTGACATGTTGAATTATACAAAGGTAATTAAATATAATGTATTATTAAAATTCAAATCAGGTGATGATTTCGTGACAAAATATAAACAATAGTTTGATATCGTGCAGAAGAGCGCGCGTCGTGATCACCGCTTTGTATTAATTAAAAACGAATTATTAAAATAAATGCAGACCTCAATTTCTTAGTAATATATATTACTATCCACTTCGCGTTAAATCACTACATGTAATAAAACAAAGTCTTATGCCACGTCTGTCTGTCTGTTCCCGGTAAACTCTAAAACTATTGAATGGATTTTCATACGGTTTTCACCAGTAGATAAAGTGATTAGTGAAAGTTTTAGGTATATTTATTTGTCTAGGTTTTTTTTTTATTATCAGGGCGGGATAACGTCTGCCGGGTCCGCTAGTTATATTATAAAACTTAATGACAATAAAATATACAATAGGCTTTTACATCTTCAACAGATCGCACCTTTATTAAAAAAAAGGTACTAACAAATTCAATTTAGTGAGTGATTGTATCATTTGAGTGATCGCCGTAGTAGTTGGCATACCTAAGTATTTTTCCATGCAGAAGGTTTGCATGCTACCATTTTTTTTTTGTACTATTGTCCAAGCAAGGTCTTAACAGCTTCACCGGACTACAATTGTATGCTACCAATTTTAATATAACTCTTCACTAGGTCGCACGGCAAAACATTAACTTTTGTAACGTTCTTTCATCAAAAATGAAAATTAATCTGTTCTCTATTACTTACTGTTTACTTAAGTATGTACTTATAATATTAATTAGTTATGACTCCTTTATATTCCTACTCTGGTATCAAAGTAAGATGATATGTAAGAAATAGAATGGACGAAAAAGCGTATGAAAAAAGTAGATATTTATGGTGACTTGTTTCGTACATAAGGTATACCATATTTTAAAAGCTCTTCAAAAGTAGCATCGTACCTTGCTTGTACATCATCAAATATTAAAGAGGTATTCACTATGGCGTAAGTATTTCTTTACTTGGTTCTTTTCTTACCTTTATACCAGTGAACAACGTTCTATCCTTCATTTCGATTAGCCATGAACTTAGTTTATCATCCTTGACAGAATTTGTACATAGCCTTTATTAGTTTTTCTATTCTTGTATATCCCACTTTCATACTTTTCTTGATATAGGAATGTCATCTTCCTCATTGCAACGTCATAACACCCTTATATTTTTATTTTTTGGTAATCAATCTACTAGTAGATTGTTACTGCCATTATAAGCTGATTGCGATCATTTAGGTGAACTAACAAGATGGTGGCCCGCTTGTTAGAACTTTCCAGAGAGTTTTTGTGGCAAGTTAGAGTACATGCTTCGTGGTATTATTTTCCATCACTTGCACACTATAACCGAACTATATAACGTAAAACACCACCAATATTACAAAATATAAATCCACATAATACAAGAATATAAATAAAACGTGTCGTTAATTTCCAAATTGAGCTCCAAATCCAATTTTAGCCGTTCCTAGTATTTTTCTAGATTTTAAAATTATGTACACGTAATACATGAAGATCATATAAAAAAAAACTAAAAACCTTATGGACGGCGAACTTTTAACTTCGTTCTCAGTGTATAAAAACTGGAAATCTTAAAAAAATTAAACATGTTATATGAACGATTAAAATTCGATTTAGCTCATTTTCAAGTGTAAAGACACTAAAATGAAATCCGCTGAAGACATTCCAAGACCCTGCCAAAAACTCCCAAAATAACATTTTAAAACACTAATTTTATCTAATGCGATATTCAAAATCACCGCGATGACATCTTATTCTGTCATAATGCAGTATTGCTCTCGCCGAAGCATAATCTTATAATTAAAATCTCCGACTTCGCAAACAAAACGTACAACGTATGTTTGTCATCAAACAAACTCGGTACACGAACCCCGGCAATGGCGCTCTCGCACGAGCACTTGGGAAGAATCACTTTCGTCAAATTTTAAGAGGAGGCGGTTCAAATCTAAGCCTACACTTTAACGTTTGTCAACGCCGGATGAGGCAAACAAAACATGGATTAGCCTAGATTAGAATTCATCTGCGCTAAGGACACTTACGAAACTCCTCACCCAACATAAGTCGTAGACAAGACCCATGTAGCGAATGGCAATTGTGGAACCTATATCCAATACTAGCTTTTGCCTGCGACGTCGTCCGCGCGGAATAGTTACTTTGGGCTAACGCTAACACGCAGTGGAAGCTTTCAAAAGGAAAAAAAGCTCCGATTTAGATACATTCTTCATTGGTGCTCCGCTCCTATTAATCTTAGCGTGATGATATATAGCCTATATAGCCACCGTCGATGAATTAACTATCTAACGCTGAAATAATTTTTCAAATCGAACCATTAGTTCCTAAGATTAGCGCGTTCAATCTAACAAACAAACAAACCCTCCAGCTTTGTAATATTAGTATAGATTATAAAGTCAGGACGACTATATTCTCTAGAAAACTCTATTCTCTATCTCTGAAAGTAATCTCACGAAATGCTCTTACGTTGGGTCTTGAGTTACGATGTTGCGGAAATTAAGAATTTTCGTCGAAGTGCATATTGATATATTGAGATAGATGGTTGTGATGACAGCGATCTGTAACATGCTTGGAAAGAATGTCGTAATTTTATATAAAGCATTCTTTATTCGTATGTATTACAAATACGAGGTTGAGGCAAAGAATTGTTACAAATGACTGATTTTAAAAGTTATCTCTTGTGACATAGTCCATTGAATGAGTCTTTGAAAACAATGACTTTTACCAAGTTGACTGCCAACAACGAGCTATTTTGTCCTTTCTTTAGTTGTCATATTTTTACACCTACGGTCAAAATAATATATGTAGTGTAAATATAGGCTTCAAGAAAGAGAAAAAAAAATTAGGATTTGTTTACATGAACTTCTGTGTTGCAGCTTCAGATATAATTACAATTTACTATAATTACCTTTTATGTAACATAATATAATTTAAAAAATGGCTTCCCGGGTCAGTTTTTTGAAAAAGCTCTTGGTAGTCAACGTTTTAAACTTGCACCTTTGAAGACTGATATCACTTATCCCATTATTTTGCTTTTATAACATATCGTTATTTACAATGCTGATGTAAATGCGATGCAGATGCAGACTCACTTCTTGTTTAATACATTTATTTTATCTATTCTTTACAGGTTTTAACATCTGTCTACAATCTGACATAATAATAAGCGATGATGTCGCTGAATCGCAACTATCGTGACATATCTAAAGGAACTAGTGGGCGCCCATTGGTCGACATTCGACCATAGTTCATTGATTTTTTAAAGTTTGAACTTTATTAGGGTTCTTTTGTCAACTTACTTCTATAATCAAAGGTTTTTATCATGGTTACTCAGTTATTATATAATAATAATAGTTGTATATTATAATATCATTTTTAAATGTAGAATGAAAAAGGGTAATTGGAAAGAGTAAAATAATACATAGCAACCTCCTTCACAACCTTTTTTGAAGTCCTTTATTGACATATGTCAAAATGTCTTTTTTATTTACATGTGTGTATAAGTTGTGTAAAATTGAAGCATTAGTGTGAGTAATGCTTATTTTAATTATTTTAATGTACTTCTAATGCTTGTTATATAAAATAAATAGGTTTCAGCACTTCTCCTCCATATAAACTTTAACTATGCTAAATTTCACATTCAACCGTTCGCCCAATTTTGTTAAAAAGGGATACAAAGTTTAGGCTTCACGTATTCATATATATGATCTGATTTTCAGTTTCAAAGAAAAAATTAGCTAGTCAGATGCTCGCATTCGAATAAACTCTACCACCATGCTTTGTACTATGTATTCTTCATTATGTTTCCATCACCTTCTTAAGTTTATTGGTAAAGATACATTAAGTTTTGAGTCACCAATTTTTTGTCGTTCTAATCTTCTCTCTCTAATCTTTATCACTAAATATTGTAAAAAAGTCATCTGCTTGTCTGTCTGTCTGTTCGCGATAATCTCAAAAACTACTGAACGGATTTTCATGCGGTTTTCACCAGTAGATAAAGTGATTCATGAGCAAGGTTTAGATAGTAGTCAGTTGTAGCTGCAAAGACCTTGCCAGGTTAATAGCATAGTCAGTTTGAGAAAAAAGGTTTTTTTTATTATCAGGGCAGGATAAAATCTAGTTAACTGCAAAGACGTAATTATATTCATGTAATTTAATATTTCATATACCATAAATTCTAAACCAAGCAAAACAGAAGAAAATAGAAAAATATCAAAGTCTAAATATAAGAGAAACATCGTCGATCATCGTACTCGCTCTATACAAGTTTTCCTGCACTTGAGTGCGACATAAATACGAGCGCATCGACGATAAATTCGGTGCGTACCCTCCGTTTTGTATAACATTCCCGGCGAAGGGTCCCTCACAATAAGTCAAGTCCTAAGCAAAGATGGGGGCCGCAGTTGGATACTCCAGCCTGCCGATATACGTGGAGATTAAGCTGGGGGAATGGCGGCGGCGTGCGGAAAAATTGAGCCATTATTATAAGAGCAAAGGCTATTTTATTATCACAAAATATTCGAGTCGATAAACTATACTTTTCCGTGCATTTTACTATTTCATTACTTTTAATATCTTGGTGTTATAGGTAAACCTATAAGAATGTAAATTTAACGTGTCTGTATTTTTAGATTTTTGTGAAATTATTGTAGGTGTCTAGGAATAAGTAGTACAATATATTTCAATCATTTTTAGACATGTCTGTCTGTCTGTTTGTTTGTTTGAACACGCATCACTGTTATAGTACTGCGTTCACGGTGAAATCTCACCAATAAACACAGCATATATATTCTGGAGTAACATTTAGTCTTGGTTTCATTAAAATCGGTTCACTCTATTGTAATTTTAATGACTACGCGACTTAATTACGAGAGAAAAGTAGATAAGTAAATGGACTTAATACGTTCAGATGGTTTTATTAGTTATTGTTTTTTACATTAGGTTCCACGCGGACGGTGTCACGGGCACAGCTAGTATATATTAACATTTTGGTTATCGCATTTTGTAAAAAATAACCTCTCGATTTTCATTAATATTCCAGTACAACGCAACTTATAAATATTAAACATGTTCGCGGTCAGAAACAACTTAAAGATATAAGTACATATTGGATGGCCTAGTTAGGCGCCACGCTATGTTTGAATAATTTTCAACAAGGTTTGGTATAGTAGACATTAATAATATCGCTAAAGCATAACATTTAGTAACACTTTAGTAATACGTTTTATTCATAACCAACCAAAAACAGCAATTTTCTCATTTTTTCATTACGGGTTTTTATTTTTGTATCTACCCGTTTTAATGATAACGAATTATTTCAGGAGTTATGTTCTACAGTATGTAGCGATAACTTTATTATTCATGTGCTTTAACTTATAATAATGCGTTTAAAAATAATATATACACGTTTTTGCAATGAAAAATAGGTAGTGATGTTTTGCATTCTCTATGATTAATTAGCAACTTCGTCTGCGTCAAATCGGTTATATTTTTGACATAAACCCCGTCTTTTTGGCTGGGATAAAAAAAATTATCGTGTCGCGGACTTTTTTGTAAAGCTAAAAGTATTTTTGCCATCGATTTTATTCCTTTATTTCAAACCGTTCAAGCAGTGCACGTTATATTATAAAATTTTTGCCGATTTTAATTACATTTATTGTGATTAATAAAGTATATATTTACCACAATAAAAAGTAATATATATCGCTCAGGGATAATAAATATATCTTTCTAACAGTGAATTCATTTGAAAGAAGAATTTACCAACTCTGATATTTATATGATACTCTGTATATGTATATCATATTGTGTAAAAATATAAGACTTGAAAAGGTAAACCAGATCGAGTTCCTTGCGGGTTCTTCTCGATGAATGGGCTGTTTTCCGAACCGGTGGTAGCTATGACGTTCATAAACGCCTTTCAGGGCCTAAATTGAATGGATATTTTGGTTTTGATATTTTACGGTTATTAAAATAAACATAGTGTGTTTGTAGTAAACATCATCGAAATCATTAAATCTACGTCTACAACTGGAACTTTTCCTTCACACATCACTAAAGGGAATATTAAGTCGCAACATCAAAAAGCAATAACAAACGTATCTGATGTAGCCATTGAGAATAACAAACCGTCGCCTCCGTGCCACCCTTACGGAGGACTCGTCACCCCGCGATACGCATCTACAGGGGTGGCAATATTTACAACGTGCGTGTAGTTATCGTTTTGCCCATATTACTGAATTTTATACGTAACTATCATTTTACTGGGGTTGCACTGAATCCAAATTAGATTATAGATAAAATATTGGTAGCTTGAAGAATTGCAGGTGAGATTCTGTCGGTTCTTGGAACAGAAATTGAAAGTAAAGGCTAAAAGGACTTAGAAGCAGTTATAATATAGAATACTTAAAAGGAACATTATGTCTCTGGGCCGGACAACCTCAATGCCACCTACTTCCTTTTGACCGAATCCAACGTCGAACGTTTCGAATGTTCGGCGACCGGGTGCTTTCCTTAAGTTTGGCACTTCGTAGAGACATTGCATCACTTTGCGTCTTTCACAAGATCTACCACGGAGAGTGTTCTGAAGAGATATACGAATTAATGTCCTCTGCTGAATTCCATTGCCGAACAACTCGTCATAAACTAAAATTCCATCAGTGTCATCTCGATGTTACAAACTATACGGTAGTCGTTTACGGTTACGGTTATTATACGGTTCTCACTTGTGTTTTTTTCAGGTACGTCGGTTCTCTGGGATGAACTCCCAGTGACGGCGTTTCCGGGCCAATATACATTTCAAACTTTCAAGAAACTAGCCTACTTCTTTCTCAAGGGCTAGCAACGTTTTGCTACCAATAGTTTTTTTTTTTACTGACGGCAATTAAAATTGATGATAGGGTTATAAAGAATCAATAGTAATAACAATTATGCAATGAATGAAATAGAAGAGTAAAATTAATGTAAATGAAATCAGTAGCTTTCATGAAAGAAGAATACAATTTTCACCAGAACGTAACTAAGCCGTACCAGTTAGTGCTTAATAAAAGACGTTGGTTACTAAATAAGAAAGCGATCAATCGATTATTGCGTGCAACATGGGAGAAGCAATATATATAGGAAAGATGGATCCATAATTCCAGCACCCGCCGTTGTAGCCATGGCCTCGGAGATGGACATAACAATAGCCTTTTTACATAATAGCGCAGTGCTATTGTTAGACTTTTATGAATACAAATATCCGACTAACGTGACGCGTTGATGAGTTATGAGCCACGTAATGAGCAGAAAGTAGTGAGCGCATTGTTTGACCTGCTTACACCGAATATTGATCGAGACCAGATTCCGATACTGCTTTTGATAAGTTTTCAACTACAGGAAAGCCCGTTGATCAGGTTATGTTTTGAGAATGCCCTACAATCCTACTACACAATCGTCAATTATTATTTTTGCTGACTTATTAGAGTTTTTGGCGGGATCTTGGAATGCCGTGCAGTTGATTTCTTTTTATATTATAGGAGGCAAACGAACAGGTGGGTCACCTAACGTTAATTAATAACCACCGTCCATAGACACTACCAATACCAGGGTGGTCGGGACGGGGAGGAGGAGTGAGATAGGGGAAGGAGGAGTGGGGAAGGGAGGTGGGCCTCCGGCGCTCTCACCGACCGAACGAAACGCAACAATGCAAGCAATACTTCATGGCGGTTTTCTGTGGGTCGGGTGGTAGTACCCCGGACGAGCCGACCCATTCATGCTGAAACCAGTAACAGCTTTAGGGTGGCTCTACCACCTAAAAAAATAATTTGAATTTAAAATAAAAGTTGAAAAAAATTGTATTTTATATTTTATTCATAATCTTGTGTTACTTATTTGACTCTAAATTTTCTAATATTGGTGGTGTTTTACGTAATATACTTTGGTTATCGTGCACAAATGAAGTGGATGGGAAATAATAGCAAGGAGCATGGATTCTGACTTGCCACAAAAACTACCTGGAAAGTTTTAAGAGGATCACCATCACATTAGAACATTGAAATGATCGCAAAAAACTTGTAATATAATTACCTAAACGATAATGGTAGTAGTAATTATCAAAGAGAAAATAGGTTGCAAAAAAAAACTTTTATTAGTTCTAACTTGTTTAACTAAATTAAATCTTTAAACATACGACACGTAGTTAAACAACACTTCGCAATACTAGTTTAGGGCCGTAATGAACGTAATAATTTATAACTCGATAACCAGTTTGTTGAGACGTGACTAAGATCACCAAATAAAGTTGCAATGTTTGCACAATACCATAACCCAATTTCGTTCTGATTTATGTGCAAGTTTTTATTGTAAAGTATGTAAGGTTTGATAATTGGTTTTTTATAAGGCAACCTCTGAATACTCCTGTGGAAATCATTGGGTAAGCCAAAGTAATCCAAATTCTATAATCGACCCGCAATTGCCGCTAATATGCTGGCCTGCTAACATCTCGGCGGTTAGATATGCAATCGCTGATCACGAATCGCTACAAACTAAAGGAGAGTCACTGACACGTTTATGAATGGTAGTAGTAACCCATTCTGATACAAATAACTTACGATCCCGTCTGATTATTAAAGATACTGGCTGATCGTAGAACCGGAGTTAAGATACAAGTTACTTCTGGTGTCTGATAGTGACAATCCAGACTATCACAATTGCTGTTACCTACCATAGTGCAGAGTTTTTACGAAGAGTAGGTACTTTTTTATGATAGAGTTTTTGCATCATGTTTATGGTAATTACGATCTAGTAAGAGATGCGCTCTTGAAAATCAAGCATGGCCGAATTTCTCAGATTTATTATAACAATTAAAGACGTGGTGGACTGGTGTCTAGTAGTCTGATCGATGAAATATCATTCCGATGTCCGCAAGTTCGAATCTGTTGGAATTCGTATACATTTACCGATTGAAATTGATAACATTATCAGCTAACCTTGAACAAAACATCGTAAGGAAACCTGAACCTGAGAAATGATCTTGTAGTACTACTATATGTGGGAAAACATCGAACTGTTAACCAATACTTCGTGGGCTGACGTGGTGGTTATGTTCGTACATATCTTCCTTCGGGAAGAGGCCTATAGCTCTGCAGTGGGTGTCTTACAGGCTCATTATCAAAATAATTAATTCTAGTTAAATGTACAACTTTAAAAGTTATTAATAATTTTATACTTGATTATAACAATACGCTCATAAAGCTTCTAAAGTAAATATTTCTCCTGTCGCAAATAAAATTCAATTTCACAAAGGCGCGTAACGGAAACGTAGCTACCGGTACAAAGGGAAAAAAGAAGCAAATAACCCATATAATTTAAAAAGTTTATTCCGTGTGAGGAGTCCGTATGCATGAGACGGCTCATCTGAATGTTGTCGCTGTATCGCAGCACTTACCCGCCTTCCGGATTTGCATAATTTAACTCTTAAGAGAGACATTTTGGGAGAGCACACTTGCGATAGTAAAGCTGAAAAAAAATCGCTACTATACTGTTCACAGGAGACATCATAATGAGAATTTAATTATTGTTGTAATAATAATTTTACTATGTATACTTATTACTGTTCTACTGATCTAAAATCGCTAGTGAGATTTGAACGCCATCTATTAGCAGATAGCGAAGTTTATAACTTGATATTATAACAAATATCTTTTAGCACCCATTCAAAACGATTGTAACGTGTGATGTATATATAAATATATGTATAAATATATATGTTAAAAACATAAATCAGATCAATATTCTTGCCGGTTCTTCTCGATGACTGGGTTGTTTTCCGAACCGGTAGTAGTTTTGACTTTTTTTTCTCTCGAACAGACTACGCTATTGACCTGGCAAGGTCTTTACAGCTTCACCTATCCTTCTAAGTTTTGACATTCATTAGCGCCTTATTAGGGTTTAAACTAAAAGTATTTTTTATTTCATTTGATTATGTTCTCTCTGTCTTTGAAAGATTCCTCTCGGCAATTATATAGAAAATAACTTTTTTTTCATTAATATTATTTCTTATTATTTTATATATTATGTATTATTCAATACATTACACGACTCCCGTTATTTGTTGAAGTCTTAAAAGAATAAATAAAGAAACAATGCTATATATCTCACATAATCAGTGTGCCGATGCTGTCATTCGACATTGAACATCATAAAAATACCACTGACTGCTATTGTGTGGTCTGCCTTTACAACCGCAAAGCGCCGACCGCATTGCGCAATCTGACTCGTTACAATCAAAATGAAATCATAATTATTACAAAAAATATGATTTATTTACTAATAATATTGCTAGGCGTAAATTAACTTTAGAAATATAGTATAACGTGGATTGTTCCTGCATCCAACAGAACTGAATCCTGATCCTAATTAATATCATAAATGCGAATGTGTGTTTGTTAGTTAAGTAGTTAATAGTAAGTAGTAATGGTGGTATAGTCACGTTGAAACTATTACTGGTTTCAGCATGAATGGGTCGGCTCGCCCGCGATATTACCACCCTCTCATAGAAAACCGACGCAAAGTAACAGTGCTTGCTTTGTTGCGTTTCGTTCGGTCAATGAGAGCGCCGGAGGCCCACCTCCCCTCCCCTAACCCTTCCCCCCAAAGGGTGGCAACGCACCTGCGACTCCTCTGGTGTTGTTAGTGTCCATGGACGGTGGTAATCACTTAACATCAGGTGACCCACCTGTTCATTTGCCACCTATGACATAAAAAAAAGTTACGCTTTCACTCCTTAACTATTCAGCCGATAATTATACAATGTTACACACACGTTCTCAAGAGTATAGATAAGCATATAGGATAGGTTAAATCCACATTAACACGAGCGAAGCTGCGAGCAAAAGTAATTTAAAAAAAAACATGCACGTATCCGAACGCAACGATGCCATGATGTCACATAATTATAAAGCAACTGGTTAAGAACTTCCCGAGATTTACCATTTTGAATATAGGAACATTTACATGCGTTTTCCTCTGTCACGTCTGTTTGTCTGTACGTTCCCGATAAGCTCAAAAACTACTAAACGGTTTTTCACCCGTAGCTCATTGATGTCAGCTCAAGTGATTCATGGGGAAAGTTTAGGTATATAATTTGTCAAGGTTTTTTTTATTTATCAGGGCGGGATAACGTCCGCCGAGCCCGTTAGTATAGAATAATGGTCGAAGCTCGGCCGTAAACTCATCGTTTTTTAAAGTTTGAACGTTATTGAAGTTCTTATATCAAACAGTGTAACTCTATGTATGGATATTGCAAATATTACGTCAGCTAGGAGCGTGTACAAGTACGCCATTATGCATTTTAATAATAGAAATTAATGTATGTGTATCTTTAACTTCTTTAGTGACAATCTCTGTTTAGACCAACTGTAATATGTGCGTTCGTCTTATATGTCATTTCGCATTCAGTATAAACGTAAACAGTAGATGTTTTATTTGATTTTTTTTAACACAACATATTTTATGTTTCTGCACTCCTTGTCTATAGGGACTCTACTATATCTAATCTCTGACTCGTCCGTGCGCACAATGTTCTTAAACCACGTACAAGGTTTTTCTTTACAGGTATTAACGAATATTAGAATAAGAATTTGAACAAAAATACTTAACGGGTTTATTCAGCCATAGATTTCAGCTATCGGTCTAAATTATATGGGCAGAATTGTCTCACAGTATTTTATTATTAGCATTTTTTTTTTATATAAACGAACGTTTCGTTAGTCGCACATTTTCAGCGACAAAAAATCGCCCGTCTACCGAACCGCGGTAAACTCATCAGACGCGTTCGAAGTTATGCTCGCAGCTGCAAGTTGCAAGTCACTCCCGTAGGAATTTCAATTGAGCCTCCGGCGCCCTCCCTCCTGGAAAATGAGCACGAGGCTAACGATCGCAGTTGTCTCACGTTAAGTAGAGAACGTTCTAGACAATGACAATGATAATAATTTACAAGGATCGTTCGTTGGAAGAGGGGGAGAGGTTTTCGAAATGAAAACATCTTTAGGCTCGTAGGAGATACAGTTATGATTTCGCGTCATAACATGCAAGTAAATCGTGACCGAGCGTATTGCGCTTGCGCGGCTTGTGTCAGACTAGCGATATGTAGAATAGCGACCTATGTACGTGTAATATTGATATTTTGTATTGAGATTGTGTACTCCATCATATCTTTGATTGATTAATAAACTGTATAAAAATGTATATAATTATTGTTCCGAGTACTAATATATGTAGAAACCAGATTAATAAAGTTAATAATTTCAATATACAAATAATGAAAATTAAATAGTTCATACTATAATTCATTTCAAAATTTTAACGAGAGCACAGTTGTTTAATAGTTTTGAGTTTTCACTTCTGTCGGCAGCCCTTATGACTGCTCCGAGTTTTTTTTAGTGTTTCTATTTTGTTAACCAATGTTATAGAATGTTACTAACATTGTCGACTGCGTAACAATATTACAAGAGCCTTGCGATAATTTCAATTTTCTGACAAGATGGTGGCTCTCTTGTTAGAACTCTCCAGGCAGTTTTTGTAGCACTTCAGAATTCATATTCCTTGGTATTATTTCCCATCCACTTCACTTGTTCACGATAACCGAACTATATTACGTAAACGCCACTAATATTACAAAATATACAGTAAAAAAACAAAGCTATGAATGATATATAGAACCCAATATACGACAGACAAAGATCCTGCCAAAAACTAGAGGGATAAATCCTCAATGCTAGAAGCGTCATCTGTTTTAGAAACAGTAATCGTTTCGCTAAATGGATTCTTGTTACAAGCAATAGAATATATGATAATTAGCGACCCGGCTTAGCTCCGCTCTGGGGTAATATACCTATTAACATGTGATTTGGATGTGTGTATTACCTGACCCATTTCTAAGGGTTTTGAAATTTCCAATTCGTCAAAATCAGTTTATAAGTCTCGTCAAATAAATAATTTTTATGTTGTGCATTTTGAATGTATGTCTTCTAAACGGTATTTTTGTCCAATTTACCTTAAATACCAAATGCACATAACACATTTAGGTGGATAAGAAGAATATTAGAAAAAATCTTTGTTATTAACCCATTTTTTTTATAATATGTAAAAGATTTATGTGTAAAAAAATATTCCACGATGGATATCTCAAGCAATACCAACGTTAGCGACTTGATTCACAGTCTTTTTTTTCGTAGGAAGCTAAACGTTATTAGTTATTTTTTATCTATGTGATTTACGTTTTTTTCTAAACACCCAGCTATTCCTCAAATAACGTCAAGGAAGCTATAATTTCATACAAAAAGCCGCTTTAGTGGTCAGAACTATCGCATAAGGTACGTATTACTCATCTACGCTAAACACTATATAGAGCGTTCATTTCTGAGTGAATTCTAAGTTTGCACGATATGATAGCATAAAATTTCGCTGAATTACAGAAACAAAGGTTTCGGTTTATATATGTGTATATTAAAAATTCTTTGCAAATTTTTAGTAAATATTTTTAGCGAGCAATAAAAATTATACGTAGAAAACCACACTAAATTACATAGACTATTGTCTCGATGACATGAAGTGAAAGGAGAGGTAACCGCTTTCCTCTATCAAAGCTTTTAGTTTGTCAAAACTCTTTGTTGCCAGCTTAAGTTTCACACAGAATTCTCTCTACGACACCATTTCAATTTTCAGTGTTATTTCGACAGACAAACGTGGTTTCGAATAGTCAGTCGTTATTTAGGCTTCTTTGTATATTGATAATTTTGCAAATGAATATTATGATCATTGATTTAACAATATAATAACTTTTGCAATCTATTTCATTTAAACTCAAACGTGACCTACGAAAACAATTTCCACCGTTTTAGATCTAGGTAAAAAAATGTCGAGGCAAGACTACCGACAGAAATGAAAACTCGAAACAATAAAATAGATATGTTCTCTTTTGAATTTTGCATATTAATTATAGTGTGAATGACAATATTTAAATTTTAGAATTTGTTTATTGAAATTATTAACATTAGTATGATTTTCATATCTATTGGCTCTTGGAGTAATAATTATATACATTTTTGTAAAGTCTATTAATCAATCAAACGTATGATGAGCTGCAAAATATCAATATTACATTTACACAAGCCCCTATACTACGCTAGTATGACGCAAGCCGCGCAAGTGCAATACAGCCAGTTACGCTTACTAGCATGTCATGACACGACATTATAAATTTATCTCCTGCCAAAAATACATCTCAACGCGCCTAAAGAAGTTTTCACTTCAAGAAACTGAAAGCTACAGGATACGTAAATGATTGTTAAAAAAAACGGAATAAAAAATCAATATAGAATGTATAATGAAGACATGGTTATGGTTACAATAATTTCCATCGGAAAATATATCCAATGAGGCTTTAAACCTTGATAAAGTATTCAGGGCGCTTATAAGACGGTGTTCCGCATTCTTACAAGGTGGGGTTAAGACCTTTGTAGCTACGCGTTTTCACAGCTTTGTTGCCTCGAGGAAGCCGCGAGTGATGTTCAAGCCATAGTTGAAATGTATGCAGTAGTACAAAAAAATATTTTTTTTATGGCTAAGTAGTAAGGTTTTGGAGTCTAAAGGCATCACGATGATCGGTAGTTTGTAATGTGATAAAAAAAAACTTTATGTAATTCAGACCTTGAGAAGGCGTTTATGAACGTCAAAACTACCACCGGTTCGGACATAACTCAGTCTAATAGTATAAGCGGCAAGAAAAAAGAACTGGTTTCTGTTTTCATCATGTATATTTTTATAATCACAGACGGGGAGTTCATTTCCAAACATCACCATCGTTCACATATTGATCCACATTATAATAAGAGGATTTAGATAATACAGTATCAAATGGAAAATATGTCTACAAAAAATATTCATGAAGGCTCGAGAGTTAACCCCTATTTCTACATTGAGCGTCATACGTGTTCAATTTATGAATCCAGACTATAGTCAATTCTGAACTTAAAATGAGATAATAAGATGGTAACGATAAAAAGACACGTATTATATTTTGATCGAAATTTAAGTAAACACTAGTCAAAACTATGAATTTTACCTAAAACGAAATCAGCAGTTAGTCTTCTAATAATTTGATTGAAGAACAATTATCTCTTCGAAGTTACGATGGCTTAATAGATAGCGTGTTCGGTGTCAATCGACGTAAGTTCAAGTTCTGAAAACTAAATCATAGCATAGCATTGTGGTAGTGGTTTTTCTAACCCCGACTAACTACCACTCTCAAGTTGAAAATCTGTCGCCAAGCACGAAACGAAGAAAGATACAAATCAAAGTTTACGGTTCAGTGTATGCGTGTTGCAAATGGGCCCCGAGTCAGCATATATGCTGTAGGAGGTTAGTCCTCCAGCGCTGTTTTTCACTCGGGACTCAGAATGCTATATGTCTGTGCTAAGCGATTATGTTCATATTATGTGTTGTGTGTGTGTGTGTGTGTCAAACGTGGTGATTACTATCGCGGAATTATTTTTCTGTTGGTGTTCCAGCATATGCACTTGAGAGTTAATCTCCTTCTGAGCTTAGCATGTTTACCATCTTAGAGAACAACGTAATTTAACATCAGATGAAATTGTGGTCAAACACTAATCTATAAAGCATGGAAAAAGAAGGCTTACAGAGTTACCGTGTAACAGTGAACATTCATAAACTTGTGCTGCTGTTTCAAAGGACTCTGTGTAAAGAACGTCAAATAACCCGCGGATAAGTCGTCACTACGCATTTATCCTACTTAATTATGTAAAGGGAAGAACGGCGCGGCGGAACAAATCTTCGTATCCGTAAGGGAATGCGCCCGGATGCCGTGTCAATTTGTTAAGGAATTTGTTGGCGCTGCGCCGTTCGCGTAATCACATCATAAAACTTTACGGGGTCCCGTGCGTGTAATGGAAAATATTTGCTCCTGCGCACGTTCCGTGTTTCCTTTTGCGTTCAGATTTCTCAAGGTTTTATGGCAGCCTTAGATGCTCTGGGTGGCGAATCATTTTTTATTCTAAGTTTACACATATGTGATTTTTCAGCTGTAAATAAATAATCTGTATTGTGAGGCGCATTCTTTATTACATTAAACTGTTACTTGTGTTCTTTTAACTAAAGCACCATCAAAAGTTTAACGACAAGCATAGGTTTATGAACCAAAAAACAATTACAGAATAGTAACCAACAAATTGCCACCAAAAAATGTGACGGTTGTAGTTCATGATTAATGGAATCCAGTTGTAATGGAATGTAATGGCTTGGTACCTTTAATTTGGCACATGCAAATTAGAAGCACACTGCGGCAACGCGTTTTCATTTTCTACCATCATAAGTTCTGTCTGTTTGTAGATTCGTTCTGGAATTTATGTAACTCTAATGTTTTTTTCTGTTGTCCTGGTAATATCTACTTGCTTGCTACTTTAAAATATTTCACTGATAAAATAACTCTGTTTACAAGTATAATAGTTTCCATACAGTCTCGGGAAGCACTTACCCCAATTTTATACACATAAATTGAACAGTATTTCATAATTAGGTTATTGGTGTAAAAACATCGATAATTCCCGGACACACACGTGTATCGTCCGCCCTATATATAATAAATAATCTTAAAATAAGCATTGTTCTGTTTAACCAGTTTACGTGTCGGCTTAATGTGGGGTGATGAGACGCTTCCCGGGTTAGTAGGTTATTGTGATTCATATCTCCGATGAATTAGCAGCGTATAGGATAACGGTGAACAGTTCAATTTGTTTATTCACTGGTAACCGCCCGCATCTTCTGCGTTTGTATTTTTAAAATGGGTTCTCAATGATACATAACCATTTACTTAGCGCACGACCAGATATCTCCCAAATGGCAGAATTCCTTAAAATAAAATCAAAGTCAATAATACTTTATTCAATTTAGGCGCTTATAAACAAAAACTATCACCGGTTTGGACAAACAATCCAATCCTCGAGAAGAACTGGCGAGAAACTCGATCCAGTTTATCTTTGTAACATACATATATTTAGAACTACCTGTGCCTGCGACTCCTTTCGCGTGGAATCGAATGTAAAGAAACAATGACCAATAAAATTATCTGAATGTATTAAGTCCATTTTTACTTACTACTTTCCTCTCGTACTTAAGTCGCGTCGTCATTAAAATTACAATAACTTTTAATAGAGTGAACCGATTTTAATTAAAATGAAAAATGATACTCGAGGATATGCTTTATGATTTTCTTGGTGAGGTTTTATCGTGAACGCAGTAACTTCAGTAGTGATGCGTGTTCAAACAAACAGACATAGAGACAGATAGACGGACGGACATTTCCAAAAATGATTGAAATGTATTTTATTACTTAATCCAAATTTTTTTTTTACAAAAATCTATAAAATGCACACGTTACATTTACATTCATATTATATCTATAGATGTACAGAAGATGTGTCTTAATTGCTTCTGTATGACTTTACAAATTGTTTTTTTTTTATTTTATCGAACTATAATGTTATATGTATTTCTATTGATTACGAATAAATATGTTATTTTTATTTTGTTTCAGGTAATTAAGATTTAAAATACTATCGGACACGGCGTAAGTTGTTCTGCCTTGATAATAAATAAAAAATCAACCGCAGCGACATCCACCGGATCCAATTGTGAATATAAACTATTCTTGAATCCACCTGAACACTCACAAAAAAGTACATCAACATCTGTCCAGCCGTTTAGGAAGAGTTCGGTCACATACACACTGACCGAAGAATTATACTAATTAATAAAGACGGTGTCTTAAGTAACAATATCCTGTGTTTATTATTTGTTATATCAATTATTTTTAGAATTAGTTTCTTGATATTTTTTGTTTAGTCCAGATGTCATTAGTGCTATATGCTAATATATAAGACAAGGATTCTCTTAAAATATCCGAATAATAAATCAGATGGAACACGTCGCCCTAAAATGGCGGTTCGTGACTTGTAAGAAAATTGATTCTCATTCATATTTTCGTGTCTCTATTATTTTCTGAAGTCTTCATTTATACTATTTAACTAGACGGTGCCCGAGACTTTGTTTTTGTTGTAAATACAGTTTATTGAAGTGAAAACTTCTTGAGGCGCGTTAAGCGGTATTTTCTGGCAGGAGACAAATTTATAATTTCGCGTCATAACATGTTAGTATGCGTGACCGACGCCTGTGTACATCTAATATTGATATTTTGTTTTAAGATTACTGTATAAAAAATATATGTATAATTATAAAAAAAATGTAGTACCAATAGATGTGAAAGAGAGATTAATTATAATATTTTCAATTTACAAATTATAAAATGTATATAATTCACACTATAATTAATTTAAAAAGACAAATGAGAACAAGTTTAATTTGTTTTGAGTTTTCACTTCTGTCGGCACTCCTTATGACTGCCTCGAGTTTTTTTTTTCTATTTTCGTTTTACCATAATGTCATTACTGCTTGACATACATAAGTAAATAGCTCTTTAAAAAATGTTTATGTTACTATTGTTAAGTTCTATCATCATTACTTAGCTCCCATTGAATATCGTAATGATATTTAGCTTATATATGAAGTGACGACTATCTTGAAGAAAAAGTCTGGTCGAAATCGTTTGAGCCGTTTCAGTAAACAGACCGGATAAATAACAGGCACATCAGCGTTGTTATATGTATAGATTTGTGAATGTAGGGTAAGTAATTTACATGAAAAGTTGGTATGAAACAATACCTAGACGCTTGTCTATTCATGATCAGTGCTTAGCCATAAGGTGATACAGTTGTGGCAAATCAACCAGGTCAGCGTTTGCGTATAGGTGGCGCATATTTTTTTTTTCAACTATAACGATTTTCAAATGTTTATTTATAAAGGTATTTTATAGGTGGTAGAGCCATGCTGAAGCTGTTACTGGTTTCAGCATGAATGTGTCGGCTCGCCCGTGCTACTACCACCCGATACACAGAAACACCGACGTGAAGTAACAGTGCTTGCATTGTTGCGTTTCGTTCGGTCAGTGAGAGCGCCGGAAGCCCACCTTCCCGCCCCCTTCTTCTCCCTCTCCCTCCAAACACAGGCTGGCAACGCACTTGCGACTTCCTTGGTGTTGCTAGTGGCTATGGACGGTGGTGATCACTTAACATCAGGTGACCAACCTGTACGTTAGTCTCTTATGATATAAAAAAAAATCTGAAAATGTAATCGATAAAACAATAAGAGCTAGTATATATAACTGACTTATGCTTGCGACTTGTCTTAACCTAATGTAAATTTAATTTATCCTTTGGGAACATTTTTTTATTTCAGTATCAAAGGTACCCTATATCCTTTTATTTACCTCGGAGATACACACAAAAGTGGTATTAATCTTTATCTATATTATAATAAAACTGTAGCAGGGTCAAATCTGTACATTAAATATTTTTTGAAAATTTTGATGGGGGTAGGCTTTGTTGTCGATATAGAAGCCAAAAATAACCCTTTTAAAATTTTTGTCTGTCTGTCTGTCTGTCCCTCTGAACGCGCATCACTCTGAAAGTACTGAACCGATTTTGACGAAACTTGGCACAGTGATAACTAATGTTACGAGATTACATTTAGGGTATTTTTTTCTCATAAAACGCAAGGGATTCTCCAGGATCTGCCTGTTTGTCTGTCCCTTTAAACACGTATTACTCTGAAAGTACTGAACCAATTTAGACGAAATTTGGCACAGTAATAACCAATATTACAAGGTTACATCTAGGATAATTTTTATCTCATAAAACACAAGGGATTCTCCAGGATAACGGACGAAAGTAAAAAAAATGTAGTTCATGATATTCTTGACGAATTTTGGTAAATTTTCTTTATGCTATATATAGCAGACAGATTAG
>MU158723.1:353683-367889 GCA_015888305.1 Antheraea pernyi
CACCGTGATTCGAACCGTCGACTCCGTCGAAACATATAAAGCCCCGTACCTTACAACTGAGCTACGCCTACATGACATTTCTGTACGTAATTATCGATCACGTATGAAACATTTATGTAGACGAAACTGTCACTTATGTTGTTACATTTATTTCATTGTATAAAAAAAAAAAGGGAAAGAAACTATGTTCTCTCAAGCCTTTTTTACATTACCGCCAATATACGTAGGTTAGTTTTTATTTTAATTGAACCCGGTAGATGATGTTACGAACGGGTTGTAGGCTTATTGGGACAGAAGGTACTGGGACAACGTACTGGGAAGACATTTATCGGCAATATATGTAGGTTATTTGTTATCTTAATTGGACCTGGTAGGTGATGCTGCGAACGGGTTCTAAGCATATTTTAAAATATTTCTCACATACCAACTGGGTATATGTTTGAGTGAGTCCCTGGATAGTTGGGATTCATAATTGGAAACAGTAGGTATCGCTGCAATCGGGTTTTGAGATGTATTTAGATTTTTCGCGTTTAAAAGTACAATCGAAACCGGTAATAACCGATTTGGTGCAGACGAAGTCGCACGGGTCAGCTAGTCACTAATAAACTCGCTTAAAAATAGAAATTAGAAACGCCGTTGAAGTCGCGAGAAACTGCTAGTGAGTAGTAATCTTTTTGATATTTCAAACCGTTATTTTTAACATACATAATTGTTTTACTGTTTATTTTTTACGCCAGAGTGTGGATAAAAAACAAATCTGCCCGCGCATATAAAAAATAGTCCTTTTTGTTCTGTGTCGTTGAAAAAAATACATATTTACAATATACGTGTCGGTAAATATGTACATAAACTGATCCATTTGAAGCGTGACCCGGTCAATTGAATACAATGCTATTGTTACATTCGTGTCGTTTCTTCACCCACGTCGTGTCCCTAACAAGGCTATCTGCGCCGGAACACGCTGCCAAGATATCCTGATAAGACACGCGTATGTATATTCATACATTCGTAATATATTGTATACATTCGCTCTAGGGAAAACCTCGAAGGCGTGGACAGTGAAAAAGGGAAGAATAATATCTATGCAGTGGGAAAATACCCTACGTAAAGGGACGGGAACAAGACAACTGTTTGCCTGAATTGATATAACAAGTGTAACAGCTACCATGGTAATGCCTAAAGCTTTTTTTAAGTCAAGGCTAGAACTCCCTCGAGTTGAAAAACTGTCGCCAAGCACCTGTTGGTGTGATCCGGTAGCTGCACTTGAAAAACAGTTGCTACAGGTTTAACATGTTTTTTTTTTTATATCATAGGAGGCAAACGAACAGGTGTGTCACCTGATGTTAAGTGATCACCACCGCCCATATACACTTGCAACGCCAGGGGAGTCGCAAGTGCGTTGCCAGCCTGTGTTGGGGGGGAGAGAGAGGAAGGGAAAGTGGAAGGGGAGGGGAGATGAGTCTCCGGCGCTCTCACTGACCGAACGAAACGCAACAATGCAAGCACTGCTACTTCACGTCAGTTTTCTGTGAGAGGGTGTTTACCGTATTAGAACACATTGTCGCAACATCAGATGAGTTTATGGTCAAACGGTAATAACTTACAACGTATTAAACAAAAGGTCGAGGCAGTCATAAGGATTTTTTTTTTTTTCAAAATATTAGAAAAGATATGTTCATTTTTTAAATTTTTAATTTAACTATTGCCTGAATTATTTCAATTTGTAAATTGAAATTATTATCATTAGTTTGTTGTCACATTTAGGACCTATAAGGTATCATTATTATATAAATTATCGTCACCTCCATGTATCTGATGAATTCTGTAATAACTCATTACTTGCGGTGAACGAAGACTTCCTAATGAAATGAAACAGTATGGCGGTAAGGCTTTTTTTTCTAAAAACCAGTCATAGTGACTGCTTTAACTGTGTCGTATAGATAGAAATAAACTCGTGCGCAAACTCCCAACGAATGTATCTATAGTATTCATCACACAAACATCCATCTGTGAGTTCGAGTTCTCAGTTCATTTGTTAAAATAATACCACTATCATCTCATCGCTTGAATAATATGTTTATCAATACATAACAAAATACTTTCAGTAAAATATGTGGTAACCCTAAAAATAGTCGTTTGACATGAACGCATAATCGAACAGTAGTTTATTACTCCCTATTCAATGGACATCCAAAACCACCCCATTAAACACGTCAACACTAATGGAAGCTCTACAAATGACGCGCTGGATCAAATTTATCGTGAAAAATCGTCCGTTCCAATAAAATTAAGGTTAACCAGACGACAGTTGCGAAGAGAAACCTTTAAACCGATCAAGAAAATTGAACCCCCACCCCCTTGATGGATTACGGGGTCGAACGGCTGGTTCGCTCTTAAATTTCGGCACCAGAAGCCGCGTGAAGACTTACGATTGTCTCCTGAGGTCGTTGTAATTTCAATAATTCTGAGTACCTATTGATATAGCAATAACGACTATAGGTGTAGTGGATTTTATATTTTATTCATATTCTTGTGTTATTTAGCTCTATATTTTTCTTATATGGGTGGTGTGTTACGTAATATATGGTTATTGTGTACTAATGAGGTAGATGGGAAATAATCAAATAATATCACGAAGCATGAATTCTGACTTGCCACAAAGAATCCCTGGAAAGTTCTAACAAGAGGGCCACTGTCTCATCGATATCAAAATGATCGCAAGCAACTTCTATTAGCATTACTGGACAATGGCAGTAATGAAAATCTACTAGAAAAATATTAGTGTGAATAGTATAGATAAGGTCGGATAATTGAAGATACTGTTTTGTTTATTGTTAACTGATTTTAATGATACAAAGAATGCAAGTACCAAACTCATGATATTTTTTTCCATAAAGACACCTGTAGCTATAGAGTTAAAAGCAAAACATTATCGAGATACAGAATTTGATCAAAGCCGTTAGAGACGTAACTGAGATCACGAAATAGATATCTCTCGTTTTTCAAGCCGTGCGATGAGTAAATATAAAATATTTTTTTGTTTTTTATAATACACTGTGCAACGCTTGACCTCAGTCACACCTGATGTGAAGTGAGGACGAGGCTTAGGATATAACGCATTCACGCAGTAAATGCACATTCACTCTTCTTTTGAAAATTGCTACATCATATGCTCTTCAGGAAAAACAGACGCAGGCAGCGCATTCCACTCCCTCGCGGTTCGCATAATAAATGACGAAGCGAAGCACTTCGTCCGGATGAAGGGTATGTCAACCGCGAATGAATGGAGGTCTGTATGGCGTCTGGTAGTCCTGAGATGAAATGGAGACGGTGGTATTAGTTGGTACAGATCTTGTGCACATTCCCCAAAGTATAGCCGATAAAATACCACAAGACAAGCGACTCTACGTCGATGTTCGAGTGGTTGTAGCTTGGCTGTTATAATAGTTGTTATAATTGCAAATCCAAAATAATTATTCCTTAATAAACACGTGCGGAGTCGCAAGATCCGCTAGTATTCATATACATGAGTTGACGGCAATCGTATTCATTTTATAACTAAACATACAATATGTTTGGACATTACATTACTTCTCATTTAATAGCAATCCATTCTTTAGCTTGTTGACCAACAAGTCGTAATTCCCAAAACTCCTAAGCATGTCGTGTAATAAATTAAAGTGGGCACTCAGTCTGCCGCCGGGTCTGCGAATCTAGATCTCCAAGGCCGGCATCGCTCACGCTCTTGTGTATACAGAATATATTATTTACATAGCGCCATTTAGCTAATATGAAATTCGGCGGCATGCGCGACCCGAGAGCCTCATGTCTTATAACAGTCTACTAGTTGTTCTTTGCGACTTGGGCTGTTTTCAGGCTCTTACTAATGATTAAACAATGACGGTAAATGTGTTTAGACACCGCGTTCATGAGCCTACGTTGGCGGTTAAAGAGATATCACCATGAAACCGTAACACGGTCATCATCATAAGCTAGTAAGAGACCCACTGCAGGGCAGGCCTCTTCCTGAAAAAAGTTTGGTTAATTTACGCTCATAAACAATTGTGGGAATGAGGCTTAACAAAAAGCACGTCTGCATATTTTGAAATCTTAAATATATGAAAATCCAGTGTCATGATGTTTGCCCACGATGAACTCCGAAACTACTCAACCGATCTTCATGAAAGTTGGCTTTTACCTATAATTTAGCCCAACTTAAGAGATATGATAATTTATATTTCGATTAATGGCCTAAATATTTTTTAATTACAAATTCAATGATTTTCAATGTTGATTATTGTTATTAATTGTGAGTCTCATCAGTATCGAACAGATGGCGCTTTAAATTAGTTTGCTGAGAGAAAAATGAAAGACCGACTGTTATACATGTCTTATAGATGGCGCCACGTTATAATTTTCAATCTGTTTTTTAACTCAACATGTAATAAGTAAACGACAGCAACGCGTAGTCGAGTCAGCTACTTAAACTATAAAGTATGCTATAAAACTGATAACGTGGTGAATAAGAGATCAGTACGGACAGACAGAAATAAATAAAAACCATATAGTGCCGATGTGTGTATTTGAAAAACGCGAAACAGCACTCTGTAGGCTCAAATACACACGTTAGCCTGTTTCCAAGAGGCACTTCTGTAAACGAGATTCGATTCGAGAATATTCTATTTTCTTTAATGTAGCGTTAAAGTCACGTCCTAGTGTTATAGAGGGTGGCCAGGAAATCTTAGTGCCGTGTAAGGTTGTTAGTCGAATGAAAAGTTATTTATTGCGATTGTATTACCACTACCGAGCCAAAAGGTTAGAGGTTATTTTGCGACTGCTTTTTCACTGCTAGTTTTTCGCTATAAATAAGTAATGTAAATATACTTACTTTTAGTATGTGATATTGTTCCTTGAGTGTTGTATTATATTTTGAGTAAGAAGCGATGATGGCTTCGTTGATAGTGTGTTCGGACACCGCGTCGATGGGCGTAGGTTCGAGTCCTTGAAACTAAGTCGGTGCTTTCTGTGATGGAAGACATGGTGATAAAACCATAGCATGGTGGTAGGGCTTTTTGAAAGTCCGCCGCCCGCTAGCTACCATCCGCAAGTTGTATATATGCCGCCAAGCATCTGTTCCAGCAGTTGCACTTGAATGCCAGCTTCCTCTATGTTTAGCGTGTTTGCCATCTTAGACCATATCGTCATTTAACATCAGATGAGATTGTGGTCTGACGGTAAAACTTATAAAGTATATAAAAAAAAGTGTGCGTGTACTTATGTACACGCGTTAGAAGTTATACTTCTTTAGCGTAACAAGATAAAAATCTTTTCAAAAATTTTATCTTTCGTCTTATACTACGTTTGTAGAAAAAACGACACTTACGATAGGAAATATGTATTTAATACATTGAAAGTTTTAATACAAAGAAATACAAACAACAAATACAAAGAAACAAAATGTTGACTATAGCTAACTTCAGGGTGTTCGTGACGGTGTGCGCGCGCATCGTAAAGATTTACTCTCACCATTTTTCCCTAACGTGCCAAAAGAAGTATAACTTGAAAAAAACTTGGAATATGTATATTAATAAGCTTGGCATTTATGAAGGAAACTTTATTACAGTACAATCATCATCAGTCAACCTTTTTGGACGTTCTGAATGTAGCTGTAACATAAGTCCGCGCTTAATACAGACAAGGGTTTAATAGAAAACGAAGTTAAAATATTATTATAGGAATCTATAATTAGCTTTTATTTATCTTTAAATTGTCTCGAAGTTATATAATACGTATTTACACCTATATTCAGAGCAGTCGAAAAGCGGAAGCTATGATTTTAAAGTCATGTCAAATTCGCGATTCCATAGCGGTCGAAAAAATTGGCGGGGGCTATGATTTTGAAGTCGTGTGAAGTTCGCAATGGTTCTTTTACTTAATACATAATTATGTAAATAACATTTGTTTGTTTGGTTAGACACGAGTTAAAGTGGAAAACTACGGACAATCTACTAGATGACGTTTCCTCATAATAACCGTGTGACTGTTTCGATACGAATAATCGATTCGGCCTTGCAATTGATTCACTTTAAATACGCTTCAAGATGTCACATGTGCCTTCGTAAAGTAGTATATATTCTAATAGTTTTATAAAAAACAGACGAGATTTTTCATCATCATTTATTTTAACACTAGCTGACAACTTTCTCGAGAAAATGTTTTTTAGCTTCTTGTTTAACTGGATTGTTTGTGGAATGCTTTTTTATTTTTGTTGTATACTATAACAATTTTTGGTTACCATTGTTAAATTTTATTATCCATATTTATCTTATTATTTTTATTTTCTTCGTAATGACTAACGCTATTTGGCTGATGGGCCTTTACAGCTTCATCGCATTAATTTATCCGATAAGGATCATTATAATGATATGTAACCTAAATAATAAGCGAAACTCCAGTATTTTTTTAAATGGTATATTAGGCAAACGAACAGGTGGGTCACCTGATGTTAAGTGATCACCACTGTCCATGGACACTAACAACACAAGAGGAGTCGCAAGTGCGTTGCCACCCTTTAGGGGGAAGAGTTAGTGGAGGGAGAGGGAGAGTTACTTCACGTCGGTTTTCTGTGAGAGGGTGGTACTACTCCGGGCGAGCCGACCCATTCATGCTGAAACCAGTAATAGTTTCAGCGTGACTCTACCACCATTACATTGTTGTTGAAATGACTAACTCGAAGCTAGAATAAGCAACATGTAATTCAATTTTATGTACATACATACTAGCGGGCCCAACGGACGTTAACCTTACCTGATAATAAAAAAACTCGACAAATTATATACCTAATCCTTTCTAATGAATCACTTTATCTACTGGTGAAAAGCGCATGAAAATCCGTTCAGTAGTTTTTGAGTTTATCGCGAACAGACAAAACAGGCAGACGCGGCAGAGGACTTTGTTTCGTAATTTGCAGTATATACAGTATTATATACATTTAAAAGGCTGTCGGCGTTTTCGATCGAGTAGTAAGATGTAACATGTAGCGTGCGTGTGTTACTTCAACTCGTATTGCTACGTTTTATTACGTTAATGATATAATAACAGGCCGTATAACTCACGAATGCGAATTAATAACAACGTAATAACGTATGTTGTGTAGGTAATAGATTCTACTCTATATTATTTGTGCAAACGGTTTCGAAGACGGCTTGTTTTTAAAGTTCCTTTTATTATTTTGGCTAGGTTACATTTATTTATGATATTTCATAATTATAACCGCTATTTCGTTCACATTAAATTAAAATGTACGAGTTATCAACGATAAAATACAGTCTAACGCAACCTATTGCCAAGTTATATTACAGCTGATAACCATATAAACCATCAAAATCACTCAGATTTATGACTTATTGAGCTCACAGTGTTGAGTTTTTTCGATCTCAGATATGTGAACAATTAACATGGAAATACTCCATTTTAGAACATAAAACTTTTTTTGACGTCATAACTCTTTTAAGCACGTCGAGCGGATTTTTTTGGCAGGAGATAAACTTAAAATTTCGCGTGATGACATGCCAGAAGGCGTGATCGGCTTCATTGCGCTTGCGCGACCACGCTATTTTCACTTCTCAGAATCGGATTTGTATGGAAAAGGCTGTCTATTTTTAGTTATTAATCCACTCTCTAGATGGCACTGTTATATAATTTTATTGGCCAGTTTGATAACAAAAGATGGTGGACGACAATTAATTTTGACAGTTCAAACTGACAACTTTGAAATATTTGTTGTCATTCACTTTGTTTACGTATCTGTTACGAGAGTGTGCTCCCTTAAATTTTCTGACCTCCCACAAACAATTTTATCTATCTCCGGATCTAATTATAAACATTGACTCCTGCATTTACATACTTGGATTAAGATTTGCTTTACGATGAATGTATTCATTACAAATAAATAAAAATGATCAAAAACTTGTATACGATTTACGCAGTACCGCTGTATGCATACATACATAGCTATAAATATACATTTATAACTAACACATATTAGTTCAAAACTCATATTATAGAGGCGCTGATCGGAAAGAACGAGTGCGACCTCTATTTATATAACGTACTCTGTGTGCGCGACTTGCGTCAGATTAGAGCGATGCGTGGTATAGCGGCCTGTGTGCATGTAATATTTATATTTTACAGGTTTGACTGATTAATATACTTTATAAGAATGTATATAATTATTGCTCCGTATGCCCAATAAGTATAAAAACCACACTAATGTTCAAAAATTTAGATAAACAAATTCCGAAATTTCAATATTGTCATTCGCAAGCCTTATGATAGCATCGCCTTTTAAAAAAAATATGATAATAGAATCTCTCAGGGGTTATCTATAAATGTCGTCGTAAGAATTTAGTGGCTTTTGGAACACTTCCTATCCTTGTTACAGAAGGCCAGATTTCAGTGACTCATCTCCCACGATGTGACGTCACATATTTAGTAATTTGAAATTTGCAAAATAGTCCACATTTTACATCTTTCGCTACAGTCTCAAGAATGTATTCTTATACGTGCAATCACGAAATTTATGACTCGTCTCCGCCTCCCTGTTCATGCTTTACGAACACATTCCTCCCCTTAAAGTCTCGCGTCATTTATGGATGTCCTTTAGGGATCGACGCTGAAAATATTGGGATTAATTTATTACGACTATTTCACATTCGAAATCCTATTTTATTCAGATAATTTGAATTCTTCATCATCTAGTACCAATCTTGCTTGATCTGTGTTACATCGCTGACAAGCTAATATAATTTATGCAGTTTAACGTTAGAAACCTATTTCGTTTGTTCTGCATTAAGAATGCACCCCAAAAACTGGGGTAATGAACGAAGTAACTCGCAAGTCGTGGCTAATGGCCTAAAGTTGTATGGAGGGGTCCGCAGAACGTGTGGAACACACTTTAACGAGAACTTTCTAGCTAATAATAATGTTTGCGGGTACGTGTAATTTTGGTTTGGACACGACTATGTGTCTCGTGTTTAAGGGAAGATGGAAATCTTATGTTTGTTTACCTTGGATATACAGATATACATTCGATTCGGTATTTTGTATTTTATTTGCTAAAATTATTTCCTTGGCGGTAGAACGTGACGATTCTGTCACATCCATACATCGATCCATACACCAAGTGGACTGACTACCCGCCACAGTGGCTTATTCAGGCATGCCGCGTGCTGATATCAGCTGGTACGTACCTAATAACCAGAAGGCATGGTGAGGGACTCCATTAGAGTACCATAAATGATAAATCAGTTACAGTGACTCTCTTGCAATTTTTTGAAGTGTAAACTTCTTTAGGCGCTTTGAGCGGTATTTTTGGCAGGAGATAAAGTTATGACTTCACGATATGACATCGGACTTCGAACTTCTTCGTTCTTGTCGGGATGGTTGCTACTGTGAAACTGTGGAGACGCGTACCCGCCCGTGTAGTTCTATAATGGAAAGGAGAAGATAGAATGAGGTCAAACAGCCCTTCAGAATACTCGCCATGATATAGACGATAAAAGACGCTCAGTGAGGCGATATCTACAGTTTGAAGGTGGTAGCTAATCAGGCGGCCATGCCATCATGCTATAGTTTCATCGCGATAATTTCCATCACCGAGAGCTTGGACTCATCGACGCTAAGCTATCCAACTGCCAAGATACTTGCATATTATCGGGCACTTTGTCGTGTTCGGATAATAAAATAGTCACCCTAGTAATAGATTATGAATAATTTCTTTATGTTTACCTATGTAGGACTATGTCGTCTCGCTATATATAAATCATCTTAGGAAAGTTACGCGCTGTAAACATAATCCGTCTAATTTGTAATACCATTTGTAACCAACAGACGTAAGACCTTCATCTAATTGTGTAATACCTGTGCATTGGATCGGTAACGTTTGCAAATTGCTATCAACTCATGCAGCGTTGACTGATAAGCAATTAACAGGAACTCTGTTCATCCAGTAATAACCTGTTGTACGTATCGATTTCCTTGGTACTAAATAATATGGACTGTAAGTCTAATATAGGATAAAGACTATTTCAAAAGTAAATACCTTTTTTAATCAAACAAGTCTTTCTTATAAAATCGAAACGCACTCGTCCTGACACAAATACATAAACATTGTATTTTTGAAGTGAAAACTTCTTTAGGCACGTACAGAGTTATTTTTGGCAGAAAAAAAACTTACGACTTTGCATCAACGACATGCTAAAGCGTGACCGACCGTATTGCGCTTGCGCCAGACTAGTTGTGTATATTAGGATGTCCGTTATTTATCACGTCGGCTTTTTTTAAATTTAATCTACAGAACTATCGTAAAACATACATGTTTTTATAACTTATAAGAATTAGCCCTATAGCACAAACTTACCTGATATTAAAGGACCATGTGGTCTTAGATGGTGGTAATAACATAATAAACCCAGAGGCCAAGCTACCAAGTCCACCTGCCCGAATACAACATACACGCTTAGCAAATGTGGTTTTAGATGGTGGTAATAACATAATATATCAAGAGAAGAAGTAGTTGTCAAGTCCATTTACTGGAACACAGCATAGGTCCTTGACAATAAAAACTGTTGGTTAGCCAGACGCGTGTAAGAAAAAAAATTTACCACAATGATATTGTTGCATCATGATATTTTCCTTCCCCCTGAGTTTCTGACCTTAACATAAATTGATGCAGTATCTGAACACGTTATCATCATCATTGAAGAATTAAGAAATTGTCGAGAAAAAACAATACAACTTTAATGTAAAAAATAAATAAACTCAATTCTCATATATAAAGTGTACATTGTTATTATATATACACGTGAATACATGTTCTAGTACATTGTTACAAAAGAACTGTCCGAGTAAGTTGGGATACTTATCTCATACAACATTTATAGACACTTTTTGTGTTAACACAATAGTACAATAGTATTAGCATTAGAATTAAGTAACCCTCACAATTGTGGATTATGTCTGGAATGGATTGTGAATAAAAGCGTAAATAAAATTAAATCAGTGAACTCGGTTACTGTTTCGATGAATAAGTTATTACTTAAGGAATTCGCTGCTCCTTTTATTTTATGTTTTTTTACACTTAATAAATTTTAGCGTTTAACATAATCTGATCTGACGTTAAATGACGATGTGGTGTAATATTCTAAACACGCTAAACCTGGAAGGCGGCTTGTGTTGTTAAATAGCTGTGGGAACACCGACAATTGCTTGGCGACAGGTTAACATTACAACTTGCGGGTAGTAGCTAGCCAGATAGACAGAGATAGATAGATAGATAGCCTAAACCTGTTCGCTGTTTGCAAATTATTCCTGTAATTATCTAGTTAAGTTAATAGTATAGGGCATCTCTTTCACGGTACATTAACCATGTAATTTTTTCTCATTCAGCTGTATTCCAGAAAATGTGCGAAATTATACGGGTGTTTTTGTCTATTCATTAAACTAGTCTTGGTTGCTTTCGCAGTGTTATATTTCTGAACCTGCCAATGCTTTCTTTATAATGGTAAGTAGGATCACGCGTGTGTCTATTATAAAATGAAGATCTATCTATAATCTTCAAGCCTACGCCATCGTCGTCGATTCACTGCGACGAACGTTGGCCATAGCGATTGCGATTCAGTTGAGTAGAAGTGCCTTACTAATAAACTTATAGTCTTTTCTTGTTTATACCAGGTGAATGCTTAAAGGGTCAAATCCTTCAATCCTGTGGTAGTTTATGGTCACATTAAACATAATAATAATATCAAAACATATACTAATAAACAACAAAAAGAACCTTAGGTAAAGTTTGTTCTAAAACTTTAAAAAGTATGGGAACGATACGTTTCTCGGGATAATCAGGTCAAATATTAAGCTCCTGCTTTTTTAATTAATTTAGAACGAGTATTGACTAATGATTATCCTGTAAAAATATTGCTGGCGACTAAACAGTCGCTCGGTATATCACCATATTTTGTGATTGGTTTTAGCCGATGGAAATAATTTTCACACCCTTACTCTTCTAGCCTGTGACTACAATGTGACTCAGTAATTTTTTGTAAGTTGCCTTCACGAACATCGATCTTCACTTTGCTTGCAGGCTTAAAGGCTAGTATTTTCAGTTCCATGGCGTGATCCGACATCCGTTCTTTGCGTCTGCGTTTTCTATCAAATGCGATGAATCGTTCTCAAATAAAGCTAGTCATTCAACATTGGACACTCCGATACCCAGTTATTTGGTTACGTTGCTAGGATATTCACAGGCAAATGTTCAATCGATTACAGTTGTCTGTGTAAAAATTACGTTGATACAAACAGTAAACAGTTAATAAATTCGGATTAATTTGTGTAATATGCTCGCAATGAGGTAATACGGTAAATCAAGTTAATCCCGCTGTGTATTGGTAGCTAATGTGTCCAATTACGCGTAACCGGGTCATTGAGCTGCGGATTATCAGCTGTTCCGAACGTTAATTATTTGGACGAAACGCCTTTAATGACATCATAAACCCATCACAGACTAAGCTAATAGGAACACAACGAGTTATTATCTACAAATACTAAACAAGACAATGCGACGTTTTGATAATAAAGTTTAGGCGTGATTTGTGAGTAGAACCTAAAATATTTTCATAGAAAATTTCAGATTTTCTCAGAAACTACGGATCCAATTTGGATGGGGGTTTCATTGTTGGATACTTATTTGTATTTGTCATCCAGTTTGCGAAATTCGGCCGTAATTTAGTTCTTTTTTTAGTTTTAACATTATCGACTTTATATTATTAAAGAGTCTACGTTTGTAATTCTTGTGTATATATTTTTAATTTTTTTATATTAGGTCAGCTGAGTGGGTGTATTTGTTTACCGTAATGACGTTAAATCACACAGAATTTCCGTAGTGTAGAGAATATAAAGTAGGTATGAACGAAAAAGTGAACAGCTTGTTCGTATTTGAAAAAATCAAAACTCCTCTTAAACTCCAAGGTCTAACGGCATTTGACTCGCGTAATTTTAATGCAAACCGAGCGCCGTTCGTCACCGTCGCTTACCGTCGCCCGTGGCAACGTAATTCCCCTGTAATCCCCTTTATTTTAACCCCCTTGTCCCCCTCGTCACACCCTTCGCGTTATTCGTCAATCTTTCTAACCGTTACACCGTTGCGAATTTATTCTTCTCTACCTATGCCTGTCACTGACTTTAATAATTGAGTCATTACCAATGATATTATAACTAAAGATACGTTACCTACATGATATTTTGACAAAACAAAGGGCACAATAACGCACACATACGTAGAGTAATATTGTAACGCTACACTGTCTTAAATAAAAGGTGGAAGTAAGATGGCATATTCTCAATATCGGTAGTGAAAAAGAAATAGTTATATGTTGCTCAGATACGGGTGGATTAAAAAATAAGATAACTAGCCAAGTTTTAAAAAGGCGTTGTCTTTTTTTTTTTTGAACTGACTACGTTATTAACCAAGCAAGGTCTTAAAAGCTTCACCGGACTACTAAGGCGAGCGCTTAAGGCACTCAGCCGATTTTATTTTGACAACTAGCTCAAGGGTGCACGGCACACCTCGGCTTTGGGTGTTGCCTGATACATGCAATTCGCGACCTATCTGAGCTCTGATGAATAAAGAAAATGATAGGACCGGAGAGTTACGAGACCGTACCGTCAAATTTAGGCGTTGTACAAGAAATAAGTGAAGATGAAGTAAGAAAAGCTGTGAATGGTATGAAAAACGGAAAAGCCGTTGGGTCACATGGCATACCGGTTGTATGGAAGTTTTTAAAAGTAGATGGCTGACTTTATTTTTTAATAAGATGTTGCTAGAGGAAGCGATCCCAAATGTATGGCGTGATATCGTAATAATGCCTATCTTTAAGAATAAGGGTGATGTGCAGGATTGTAAAAATTATCGAGGAATAAAGCTGATGTCACACAGTATGAAGATTTGATCATATGCCTTCTCCAAATCAACAAACACCATATGCAAATTCTTATGTACACGTCTGTATTTTTCACACAGTTGCCGAAGTGCGAAAATGGCATCAGATGCCGCACGTCCAGGCATAAACCCAAAATGATTCGGAGTCACTTCAGTCTCATCTCTTATTCGTCTCGCTATCACTCTTTCCCAACTCTTCATACTGTGTGACAT